>JACSZP010014523.1:0-15083 GCA_016161895.1 Pinna nobilis | reverse complement strand
TATATATAAACAATAATTAATACAGACAAAAAAACAGTGAAGACAGAAATGAAAGTAATCAAAATGATCATGGTTATGGTTATAATAATAGCTTGAACAATGATTATTTATAAATATAATGAAATTATTACTACCCTATTAATAATGCTTTTTTGATCTCTATTCTGGTATTTTTTATAATTAATCATAACAAAAATGAATAAATATATTCAGTAATTGAGGAAAATATTAATGATTATATTATTTATAATAATGATTATAATACTACTTAAAAAAGACAGGTCATACGATGAACAAGCTCTAGCGTATCGAATCAGTTACGAGACATAACATCCGTATGCAAGTGAGAACGGGATATTGCTATATAAATGTGGGAAGTTCGTAATGGTGAAACTGAAGTCATCCCGTTTGTCATAAAGTTGAATTGTCAGTTTATCGTTAAGGTCTATGTTTAGTTAATATATGAATACAAAACAGACTCTGTAGTGTCTTTTATCGAGTTAACTCGGGTATATCGAATCAACATGTGAATGAAAATGATTATAGTTAATAGATAAAACGTCATCGATACATTTAAATGTCGATGTGATGGAACAGCAAGAGACGTTCTCTTCTATGTAGGAACTTTTGAATAAATTCTGCCTCATAAGAATACAAAAATAGATCAGCTAAAAGATGACCACAATTCGTTCCCGTGGGACTTCCAATAGACTGTGGGAAGACCCGGTCACCAAAGACTATGAACATATTTTCATTGAGGAACTCTAGCAACGTTTAATATCAACCTCATAATCAGAGTGGTGTTTAACATTTTTTTTGAATGACCGATCACCAGATATGAATATTTCCTATTGCTTTTTTGTTGAAGAAGCAACTGAATGTTATGCCAAACGTGTAGTCTTAAATTTATTGTGAGGGACGGTGATGTAAAGTGCATAAAAGTCATACATTTTGATGCTGTTTATTTGGTAAAACTGATTTGAGATTAAATGTCCTAAACGTTATTTAGAAATTTTTAGAATCCACATCTGATTCACACCGCTTCTGGCATATGTTGTGGCACAGTACATTTTAAGTTTCTCCTTCACAACTGTAGACATTTTCGTGAGGACTATGGATAGGAGCGTAAGTTTACAATATTTACTGGATCCAGTAATGTATCTTTGTTTGTAAGGGTTTGTGTGAAGTTTAATAATAAGAATTTAGCAATTACTATTGTAGATAGTTTAACGATGGTTATAGTTATAAAAATATTCATAATTATAACTATCAGAATACATGATATTTTTACCCTCCTTACAGTACTTAATCATTTGTCACTTTAAACATGTAATTTGTAATGTGGAGTCTATTTCATACATCCATCCTTGAAATTGAAGCTATTTTTGTTCGTCTAACAATATGGTCATACCTGGTTCATAATAGTCGTAAACAACGATTGGAAGTGACTGTGACTGTGTTGCCCGGTCAATACGATCAGCTCTCATGCTAAAACAAATCTTTGAGGTGGTTATCTGATGAGTAGAAAAAAAGTTAAGTGTCATTCAAAGTCAATGATAATGATGAAATAGATGTTTATTATTCATTTTTCCCAAAAAGTTAAGAAGTCATCCTCCTGCAATGTGTCATTCGTTGGATGAATTTATAATGGACCCTTTAGGAGAAGATTTCAAAATTTCCTAAATAACAACAAAGAATAATTGATTTTATTCGGAAGTATCTGCATGCTAGTCAATGAGTTCTTAGTTATGCCCCTATGTTATTATTTTCTCACAAGAGCTACTGTTTACAAAATTGTTTAAATTTTCGCTTAAACAAAATACAGTCTAACTTGTTTTAAGAGACCGTCCAAGGGAAGGAGCTAAAAGGGTCACATATGACAGGTGGTCTCTTAATTCAGGTGATTTATTTAGGGAAAAACCATTTTGGGAACCATGAATTTAGGTCACATAAGACAGGTTTTCCTTTAATTCAGTGGGTCGCTAAGGCAGGTTAGACTGTAATACATGTAATTTCCAAATGTATTTCCGTATTCAATTAGTTTTCTCTTCTTTTGAGAAGCATCATGACTTCAGTCGTTAAGGCTGCGACGTTGAATCTCGGGAAAAAATACAAGTAATTCGCTCGTTATAGTTAGATTCTGCAAACTATGGACCCCAATTGGTTTTATTGGCCTGAAATTTCAAGCACAAGCGAAAATGTGAGTTCAGGTGCTCCGGACGGGTAGGCAACTCCTACTCCACGCACAACACCCGTCGTATCACAGATTATAAAATACTGGAATAAGTCACAATTGGTGATGGACAAAGACGGGAACATGGATTGGATTAGGTATGTGACATGGGGAGCATATCCTTATTATCCTTATTATCTGTTTCATATCGATCAACCAGGTCATGATGGCGACCATACAACTTTCGAAGTGATGACTTCTACTTTACCATTAGGAAACCTTGGTAAAGTAACTTCTATGTCAGCAACAACCTCTATCAAGGAAATCCTGATTAGGAACGCAAACTTAAATGCATGCTCTAGAATATCATATCAACTGAGAGGTGTATTCTCCATATGCAGGTGCTGATGGAATATTGCTGCTTAGAATGGAAAATTTACAACAGGGAAATTGAAGTCATTCCTTTAACGAATAGTTATGTCCTCAATCGTCCTTTACTGTCAATCTCCAGGTGTAGACATAAATCGCCAGAAAAAAAAAAAACAGGACACAATAATGACACTTGAATATTGGACAAGCACGGATTTAGAATCAAGTGCCTTGGAGGAGTCGATTCCCTGGCTTTTGTTTGTCCGCATTTTGTTTTTGTTTAACGTCCCACTCAAGAATATTTCACTCATATGGAGACGTCACCGTGTGCCGGTGAAGGGCTACAAATTTTGCCTATGCTCGGCACTGCTAGCCTTAGAGCAGGGAGGGTTCTTTAACGTGCCAACACCCGATTCGCAGTCGAACACGCTAACCACTCGGCCACGGAGGCCCCTAGGATTCCCTAGCTGAACGGTAACAATTTAATTTGAATAAAGAAAATGAGGAATGATTTGGTTTTTGTCGAGAAAATGAGGAATGATTTGGTTTTTGTCGAGAAAATATGAAATGATTTGGTTTTTGTCGAGAAAATATGAAATGATTTGGTTTTTGTCGAATCAGTAGAGACGATTCATCAACCCCAATCAACAAGTAATTCAATATTTCTTTCCATTGGAACAGTAGCAGTTCTCTGTCGCAAATTTTCATAAAAAGATACTGGTAAATCTACGTACGATGCTTTTGAAAAAAAAATCAAAACTTTGGGAAAGCTAAAAAATATGTTCATGACTATAAATGCTAATGAAGATTCACCACGAACCATTTTAGCTGTATTAAGCCGACTCAAATTCAACACGTTTGCAGTAAACCTCTTGTGAGATACTATGCTACCAAAAAGATGCTTTTTCAACATATCGCGTATGGGATGCATAAACTCTTTACATCGAAGAAGAGAATCTTTGCGATCTCACAAAAGCAACAGAATTAGGGGCACTTTTGACGATTTATAGTAGCAACGGAGGGTGGTTCGAAGTGATCGAAACATATTTTGCCAACCAGGGAACCAAAAGTCGTAAAATTAGTGTACAAAATACCAACTTGTCTTTAAATGTTATCCAGACTGCAGAAAAACAAATTTTGATAAAAAAAAACTCCGTTTTTTAATATGTTATCTTGCCCTAATTTATGTGACGAAGTGGTGACAGTCACATGACAAAACGTGAGGTCGGATCAAACCCAGAAACTATGTATTAGATAATCTTTTGTTCAAAAGCTATCCATTTGTTATCCGACATTCATGTCTTGTAAATCCGGAACTCAGTATTCATCTTAGAAAATGTACTTCAAATAGGATTTTCGATTTGTTTTGGACATTTTCATGCGAACGTCCAAGTGGTTTAGACGCTTTACCGATATTGACATTTTGCTTCGAACAAAAAACGTTTTGATGAATGAGGGGCTCAGATGTTGGTTCTGTCATGGAACATTGAAATCAACTTGCGTTGAAATACAAAAGAAACTTATTATTTACCAAATTGATAAATTTATGAATTTTAGATTAATAAATTATAGTAAATATGACACAAACCAACAACCTTGTCAAAGTACAGAACAACTTTATCGATCTCCTTCTCTGTATGCTGAAGGCCAGGCACTTTCGAAATGGTGTTCAAATCCACGGTGTATCCACTGGGAAGTCCTACTTCTGTGATAACCATTCCATTATTCTCGCTGTTATTTCGTCTACAATTATAAGATATATATATCTTTAGTGAGATATAACGTCCATATAAATATTTGAAATTGTATTTTACTTTTTGCTTTTATATACAGTTGAGCCTACTTATATTGAAACCTAATATATTAAATTGCAGCTTTATATGAATGGTTTAATTCACAAGATGAATAAATTTATCACCTGTTTTATCCAGTATTTGGAACATCTTTATTTTGTCTCTGTTTGTCTCTCTGCCTGTCAGCACGTTTTTCATTATATTATTCTTTCAGTCTTCATATAAATCGGAACGATCGTCTATTTTTCAGTCCAAAATATGTTAAGGTCAATAGTCGGTTAGTCTGCCCATTTGTATACTCGTCTGTTTCATCTTTCTTTGTGTCTTTATGTCAATCATATGTGCTCATGTCAGTTTTTGTCAGCCTGAAACCCTATCCATCCTACAATCTGACTGATATATGTCTGACTGCGTTGTTTCTTTAGTATGTTTTAAGGTTATCTGTCCATATGATATTGCATTTTATTCAGAAATAATTTTGATGTTTGTACAAAATACACAAAACATGTATTAAACGACATTTCATTTATTTTGTTTCTCGATAAAAGTGTTGGGACCTTAGACCATTCCATTTTCGAACATGCTGTCAAGAACAATATTTGACCTGGAATACCACAATTTGGTGACTTTGCCAAGGTAAAACCGAATGAAACGGATATATATATTTCCGCATTCATTGTTGTGCTGTTTTAAATTATGGTTGAAAACTAAATTGGAACAAATTTATTCTTGTCTTGAAATAAATTAAAAGGATGGACTTTAACAATTTTTAAAGCATTGAGAAAAATTAAAGCTTAAATCAATTCACACTTTTTTGTTTGTGATCAGGTTTTTTTCTATTAAGTGCGCGTCAAAGCCATCATTAATCTCGCGTCAAACCAAAATTAGATAAATTAATAGTCATATACATGTATCTTTATTCTAGTGTATATCTTTCTATTTTGATATCTTTATGGGTATCTACAATTAGGCCTTATAGATGTGAATCATACATACTTTACACATGTATTGATAAATATCGGATCAAAGACTTTGCTTGATGCATTGGCTTCGATAGTAAATGCACTCTTGTTCATCTTAGCTGGAACATTGTATTTCACGACAACCTGAAAACACAAAAAGGAAATAAACATGTCATTGCGAATAACGATTGATTTTTTGATAACGACTTAGATATGATAGATACTTTAGATACAATAAACATATATCCATAAGCATTTCACAGCCTTGCATTTACTTTTAAAGGTGGATATTTTGGTGTCCTCTGCAGTTACGGTTCCTCCGACGGTTTACCTACCATGTGTAGCTTTAATGATTCCTAATTACTTCTGTAACTAAATGCTCTTCCGGTAGTTTAGAAAAGTTTAAACGGAATTTATAAAATATGAAAGTGTTTCGACTATTTAAAATATTTAATTCGTGAGCAAACTTCCATATTTTGTCATCGGCTATGTAAAATGTTACATATGAAATCATAGATATAAAGGTAGCAACCTACAGAAGAGTCGGGAGGCATTTGGTGAATTTTGCAAAAACACGGATTTTTGAAATTAATAACTTGGATCATTCGTAAAATGTAAAATGATAGCCAAGTATTATTGAGTGATGTCAGTTTTCTCAGAATTTTTCTCTTATAGGGATAAGTCACCAAATATCAGCAATAGACTGTAGTTTTGGGAAAACCCGAAACATGTGGCCATTGATAAGAGAGGGTCCTGTAGCGTGACAAAACCTTATATCCATCCCTTCTGGCAATTGATAAGAGAAGGGTCTATAAAGTAACAACATTAAACCCGCCAGTTGGGGTCAATTGATACGAGAAGGATAAAAAAAAACCTTTATTCGTCACAAGTTGTCATTGCTATGGGAGAGATCTGTAACGTGACAACACCTTATATCCGTCAATTATAGTCATTGATCAGACAGGTATGTGTTACGTGACACCACCTTACAACCGTCACATGTTGCCGAAGCTAGGAGAGAGATCTGTAACGTGACAACACCTTATATCCGTCACATGTTGCCATTGCTAAGAAAGGGATCTTTAACATGAGAGCATCTTATAACCGTCACTTGTTTCCAATGCTAAAAGAGAAAGGGATTTTTAACGTGACAAAACCTTTTATCCGTAACATGTTGCCAGTGCTCAGAGGGGATCTTTAACGTGACAACACCATGTATCCGTCACGTGTTGCCGATGCTAAGAGAGGGATCTTTAATGTGATAACACCTTATATCCGTCACATGTTGCCATTGATACGAAGAGGATCTGTAACGTGACAGCACCTGATATCCGTCTCTTGTAGATATTGATTAGAGGAGGATATTTAACGTAACAACAAATAGTGTTAGAAGAGACCTCGGCTTTCATTGCCCATACTCACATCCACTATTACTATCCCAACTCCTGTAGCCTGAATTTGTACATTTTTTGGATCTCCCTTGATCTGGAATTGGGTAAAAGTCACAATTAAAATTCTGAAAGAGCAGATTTTTCTCTCTTATAATAGAACATATTCTGAAAAAAATTAGAATAAAAATGCTAAATATACATACAGCTTGAATACATGTAACACTAAATTATATACATTATATATCATACTATTATTATCATTTGTTTTATTGTTTTTATTATAATAATAATAATTATTATTATTATTATCATTATGTTATCATCATTATTAATACTCACCTGGACATGTTGTAGTAAATCTTTGTTTAGTTTAGATACATGTATATCTTCGCTTCTGCCATCGTACTTAATAGAAACTTGAATATTTTCAGCATCTGTCGTTTTCCTTTTATTCAGAAGGGAAGAGAAATCTGTAAGAGCACGCAAGGAGACAACAGTATCCTGTAAACAAGAAAGATATTCGCACAAAATGTATTATAAAATTCAGCACAGTTGTTTAATTCACGGGTTTAAATGTTCGCGGTTTACGCAAATGCACTGAGTCGCGACTATAACAATTTTCGCAAAACAGCTATAAATACGAGAACTGTCTTGAACCTACATATATTCCACGATACAGATACTATACAATGTTTTACTCTTTTTATCTTTGCATGTTTGTTTCAATATTCAAATCGGCATGAAACATCACGAGGGTTAATATTCAAGGGTAATCATTTTCACATTTTCTTTTTTCTAACAGCGAACATAGTAAAATGTAATCCTACGTGGATTACAAATAAACAGTAGTGATCCATTGTTCATTTCTCCTGAACATTTTTAATACAGAAAGGGACTTTTACTGTTGTTGGAATTCACGATGAGTTTTAGCATATCTCGAAATATAGGGCCGGTATATGATGGCCTTGGTAATAATGTTTTAGTAAATGAATCTTAAGTTGTATGTTCAATAGTGGCTGTTGTAGAAGTTACGACGGGGACTTACTTTCCTCATTTAATTCATTTGTATTTGACGCAAGACGTACAGTAGTATCAGACCGTCAATTAGGAAAACTTACTCCTTCGTAGCTTCTGATCCTATTTCTGAATTTTCTGATGCCCATATTCAATGATGCCTAGAATTATTTATGGTAATTTTGACAAACAAATTATATCTATTATTGTATATTCTTTAAGGTTTTGACCACACGACGTCTTTGTCGGTTGTGGATCTTTAAAATAGAACATCTTTTGTTACGTGCACCTGATGAGATAATGTACAAATTCATTGCTATCTCGGCTATACGTTCTGCATCAAACTGTTCCTAAGGACACATCGGATATTGATTTTAACTGATTCCTTTATCATTTTATACATGATGATTAAAATACCATTCGTGTGTAAAGAATGTAAAAAGTGTTTGCTATTTTATCTTGTGATCTTCAGAGTACATTATTATATCAAATATGTATGCCATTCATTGCCATTTTCATTTTTGATATTAATTGAATGACGATATACCTGTGTAGATGAAAAACCACCGTTTGGATTCCGTTGTGACGTCAGCCATCTGACTATAGACATAGATGAGTCAAAGTCATCACTTAGGACGTTATATAAGAGAGCGTAGGCCGTGGTCTCAATATCAATAGGACGGGCACGTGGGTTTGGTGGCATCCATTCTAGGTTTACTGCTCGTTTACCCCTTGCTTGACCATTTTTCCAGTGCATAGAGAGACCTATAGGAATAATGAAATATAATGGAATAAACGGCAGACCTTTACCTAATTAACAAACTATACGTTAAAACATGTATAAACGTCTTAACTTAACACTACTATTTAAAACACTCAGAGAACTCAAATGCCAGAGACTTTTGACACAGTATGTGGAATACAATATCGATTATAGGCATTAAGTAGACATAATGTCTTATCTAAGGTCCGTAAATAATAAAATCAAAAAAAAAAAACGTGGCTTGGGTTCGAACCTCAGAACACAAACATACAATCAGAAGACAACAATGCTAACCACTAGGCCACGGCGGCCTATGCTATCTAAAAGCATGTTAATGATATAGGGGTCTAGCATATAGACAGGACGTAAACGGACACTGTTATTTTAAAGAAAGATAAATTAATTTTCTAGTATTTTGAAGCCTACCTTGTCTGATGGCGGAGGCAGATAATTTTTTATAAACCGCAGACGATTGCGCACTATGTGCTTTCTTCAGTGCATACGCGGTCAAGGCTAGTGTGTACACTTCCGTACTCTTTATTGACCTAACTTTCCTTTCTATAAAGGTCCTGGCTTTTCTACTGGCTTCTCTGATCTTGTTCTAAAAGCATGATATTCAAATTTGGTAATGTTAATGTAGACATGCATATGTTGATGTTTTGAAAAGTGCACTACGTATGTTAAACATATGCGCAGTGGAATTGACACCATTTCAATAATCAGAGTATAGCATGGTATTGGTAAAATATACAGAGAATGAATAAAGAGGCGCTAGTAAAGTACTATGCATAGTTTATTTAGAATTGTTAAAAAAAAGTTTAAAAAAAAATATAGTAAGAACCATTATTGTAAGAATAACAAAATCTGCATGAACAACTTTTAACTTGTTCCTCATATTAAAAGAATCTTGCGTTTATATTTTTGTTGTTATTTTCCGTCCCACTTAAAAATCACACTTAGATACATTATTACCGGTAAAGGGATTTGATTTCCGCTCAGATTTTAAAAAAATGTTGAGCATTATTTGATCTGGCAAATCAACCTAGATTAGAAGCTTACCTGATAGCCTGGTAGATTGTCGTTTTCCAATAAAGCAAGCAAAACATAGGATGTCATGGTAACGGCACTTGCTCTACTTCCGCCCTGAAAAAATTGGTTGAGAGACATAAACACTGCATGAAGGTGATGATGAAATACTGCTTTATAAATTTGTGAAATTGACGATGGAGAAATTGAAGTTGTCCCGTTTATTATAAAACTGAGTTGTTATTTTGCTGAAATTTTGATATAGGAAATATTTGTCCACGAACCCCCCCCCCCTTTTTTGCACGAAGTCCTAAAAAGTTTTAGGTTACAATTTGCGTCCATATGTTAAACAGCCATCGCTGTTGAATGTCCCTAAAAACGAGTAAAGGCTAATTTTTCTTCGAAGTCATTCAGCGAAGTTCTGTGATACCCATTATGAATGGTTCTAATATTCAAAGGCAAGAAACAACATATATTCATGCTACTTTAAAAGTTTAATGGGCCGCCATGGCCCAGTGATTAGCGTGTTCACCTTTTGATCGTGAGAGCGTTGGTTCAAACCCTCGCTTCGATGAGACGGATTTTTTCCCGAGGTCCTTCTGCACAGCAGGTGTCGGCACATCAAATAAACCTCCTTGCTCTCTGGTTATAAGTGCCTACATAGAGCATAGGGCAGATGTGTAGCCGTTCAATGGTTCCAAGTGACTTCACCGTAATCGAAAGATTCTTGAGAGGGACATTAAACAACAATACAACAGAGCAACCCACTTAAGTCATTAAATTGACTAAAATTGCCATGTGTTCAAGAACATTAGTATCCTTACCTGCATTACATAATGTATGACACGTCCACTCTCGAGGAATGAACCATCTGCCCTTTGTTTTGAAAGAAGGAAATCAACTGATTTCTTCAAAATCGTTGGTTCAATTAAGATGAAATCTTGAGCTTCGTGGAATGTCAAGGTCACAAATGCTGTTAACCTGAAATATAAAATAAAAGATAAAGAGTTGTCATTCGTCTTAACAGTTTTAATACTGTCGAAGATATTTAAACGTGATCTTGAATATCTAGATGCATACCATGCATCCAAAATGGGAACAATTGAATATTTAGATAAACCTTTTCCTGAAAACTTTTTTTTACATGAGAAATTAATACTATATAAATATATTAGAATGCATGATATCCATGGGGAGCACTCGCATGATCTTTGCATGAAAATTGCATGATAATTATTCGTATTTATTTACAGGAAATGTTAACGTTTTTTGGACGACATATACATTAATCCAATAACACGTGATCATCATTCATGACATTAAGTATGTGTGTATATCGTGTTGTCACCAGTTTTCGTCATTCTCCTATCTTCGCCGGTTGTTTAATTCGGACTTTGACATTATTGTTCAAATAAAGTAAGTAGTAAGTAGGTGGAATCTTACGCTCAGCAGGGTTGATTGAATATAATCAGTGGGTATTGAAAGAAATTTATACCAACAAATTTAGTACCTTCCGTTTTTTTGAATGCATACCGAATCTTTCTATTACCATATAAAAATGCCGATGAGAAGTATGCCAAGCATAATAAAAAACAGGAAAAACGGATATCATTCATTCTTGAAAGAAATGGTCACGATAACACCCCTACGGTCGAAACTGGTGATGCAATGCACAAAATCCTATGAGGTGTCGGTCACCTATTTTCTCAAACATTTGTTGTTAACCAAAAGTACAATGCATCATAACTATCAGTGAGAAAGACTGATGTTTATCAAGAAACTTCCATTGTTTTTAAGAGTTTGTAAATGACATGTCTATGCATATTCCGAATTCCATCTTACACTGACGAAAAGCGGTGACGCCAGGATATGCGAAGTCGACACTCCTTAATCCGTACGTCAATTATCCTGATGCTAAATTGTCGGTGTAAATGCGTGGAGGCGCAGCATTTCTAAATTTGCATAGGTGATTGTAAGGAAAGGGTAGTTTGTTCGCCTCAATTTTCTAGATAACGTACATGAGAACAAACGCATCGTGATAGACCAATCGGCACAAATATAGTTGAACCAACTTATTATCCTGATATATTGACTTTTATTTACCGGCTTAACCTCTCTAGTATTATTTTAACCCAGTAGTTTTGAAAATCATGTTTATTTGAAAGAAAAAATCAATCCCCATCGATTTCAATAGAGGATAGATAGATAGATGAGGCAGTTAGGGAGATTACCATGTACTTCCAGATCTGTCTCTAGATCCCCATGCGCTGTACGATCCATCACTTCTTTGATAAGTTAACTGTTTTCTTTTACCTGAATTAATATTAATTTTATGTGAGAGACTTAGCACGCATATACATAGACAAATTCAAAATAAATTTCGGGCTGTGTAAGATACTTTTATACAGATGAATAATCCGGGTGCGTCCAGGGGATTTTAAACTTATACTGTCATTAAATAGATGTTGTTTAAGTTATACGGATACCTCGATCCTCCGGATAATTTCCTGCGGTTTTGGATTAACGTGACGACTCTGTATGACATGGTCAAGTCCCTTCGAAATTAACAAATGTCCACTCTCACTATTATCTTTATAGACTACTTCGTAAAATGGAGCTACCGCTTTGGACGGATATAACGAAAGCAGCGCTGTTTGAACAAACGTCGGATTAATTTTCCAAACTGACATGTGAAAGAAAAAGAGTGATATCTCTCTTTTTTTAAATTTGTACAAAACAACTGATGACATTGCACGTTCTTGCCCTGAAATGAAAAAATCCGTCGAAAATATTTTCGTCAAAACAGTCAACTTCATAATAGTTCCATTGAAAACTAAATACAATGAACGACATTAATTTTAATTTATATTTTGTGTTCATAAACAATTTTATAATCTTTTAAAGTGTTTTATAATATCTAAAGTAATTTCGTTTTGTATTGTTTTAAATCTTTCCACTCAAGAGAGTTTCACAATATGGAGACATCATCGCGTGCCAGTGAACGGCGATATATATTTAATGTATGCTCGACACTTACGACCGTAGAGCAAGCACTATTATTTGACATGCCAATGTCAAGTGTGACACGGGACGTTGGTTTTTACCATCTCATCCGAAAGACTGAGACAGCAAACTGCAGAGTGATGTGGATTCCAACTCACGAACTCGAGATAAGAAGGCGCACACATTAACCACAAGTCAACAGCGGCTCATTATTAATAATTGAATAATAACTGGTTTGGCAAATGCTGTAAGGAACAATGCCCATCCTCCGATAAACATATTTTTAAGATATTTGATACTTACCTGCTATCATGTATTCCGTAGTTTTCATTTTAAGACCCTTGGGGAGCTTATTGATCGATCTGAGATACTTAACAATGAATACAGCCGGGGCAAAATACAGCATATTCTGTTCTCCGCATCCAGTGGGATAACGGATTAGTTTGTCTAGCCCATCTATACTTGGAGTGAGTATGTTACCTGTGGATGTAAAGAGCGATTACGATTACAGGTACATATAATGAACATAACATTGATGTATATCGGTAAACACGAATCTTAAGAAGCTAGAATGGGTATTAGATGTCATGGGGGAGTACGGACTACTAGTAACCTTTTACAGCCGCCATGAGTCTAATTCAAGTGTTGCAGTTCAATCTGCATTAGAAACACTCTGAATTAAAGGACTTACTCTCCTGACTTTAAAAAAAACACTCGAATGAAGAGATAACTTGTCAAATATGGCGTTTTTGCTCCTTCCCTTGAAATTGATAAAAGATGAAACTTAAACTATAATTACAAAACATTTTTCCTACCAGTGACCGTTACATATATTGACTTAGAGCCGGCTACTGCGTCGGACTCATACGTCAGGGCAACATCCTTCACTTGAGTTCTTGAAGATTGAGACAATCCTATGAGGGTTGGTATGTTGTATTCTTTTTGTACGCCGGGTGCCTAGGGAGACAATGGTTTTCAATAAGACGTGATTATGAAATTAATGCGACAATGGAAGTATTTTTTCTATATTCAATACAATAATAGCCGAGAATGTGTTTTATTTGGGCACTAAAGTATAACTGTCATATAAGGCACTGAGGCACCTAAAACAGGTTCAGTCAAAACTCCCATCAATTTGTTCAGCTCGTTAATGCCCTGTATTTTAGTCCAAACAACACCAATACTGTTCATAATACTGTAAATAATATTAATAATAATAATAAAAATAATAATAATAATAATAATAAAAATAATAATTATAATAATTATAATAATAATAATAATAATTATAATAATTATAATAATACATGTAATAATTATAACAATAACAATAAAATAAAAATAAAATAATAATTATTATGATAATAGTTATAATAATAAATATCTAGGATATATATTTTTTTAATATTACTTGTAATATAATGTAGCTCATAAACTGAATTAAGTTTTTTTTTTTTACTTCCGATGACTCTTATCCTGGTAAATGTTATTTTCATTCAATTTGAGTATCAGTGTTTATCTCAAAGTCACTCAATACATTGTGTTTGCAAGGTTAGTGAGCATATATTCACGTTCACGTATCTGGTAAGACAAGGAGTTGCTTTAAACTGCCTACTTACATAAAACAAGTTCGGCGGACTTGAGGGTGGTCACGTAGGACCCGATGGGAGTCAGAGCCAAAACGACGTACGTCAGAAAAAATTGTAAGAAACGTGTTTTGATAATTAAATTTTAAGAAGTTTATATTGAAACATTAAGTCTTAAAGAATGAGCATGGTAATGCAATGAAGAAATACTTGGTTGTATAGTGTATGCTATCTTTGTGAACAATAGAATATATCCATACCTTCACATCAATGGGCCTCTTCACTCTATCTAAAAGTGTATATCTCCTGAATACATAGGCTGATACCGTAATCGATGTTTTCCCAATACTTTTGAATTTTAATGTGAAGACAACAGACTTCTGTCGACCTGAAGGTACCTGAAAATAAGTAATTTGTTCTTAAATTAATTGCATGTATTTTAAAATCCCAAATACCTAATGTCTCTGCTTAGCTTCATTATTGGCATTTCGTGCTTAGAAGTATGTTTGGGAAAGTGAAGGTTGAGGCCCTAATTCTACTTCATTTTCACCACTACAGTTGCAAATTACAACTGTCCGAAATAGCGAACAGAGATAGGGAGAGAGAGAAAGGTTGTGTGAACGTTTAATTTTTTTCAGAAGAAATTAATAAAATACTAATGAGCATACATTATTTTTACTAAATTATTGTTCAATACGTAGTTCAAACGTGCATACTAGTATATTTAATTTGATAAGTAAGGAAAGTTTTTACTGAAAGCCGAACCGTAAGTTCGTAGACAAAACTGGCCGTATACGCTGCTGTTAATGTTCTTATATTAGCCAGAAAGTAATATCAATGTCCTTGTGTAGTGTTACACTAAAATTTTACCGATGGCTTTGCCATGAGACAGCTACACTGTATAACGGCCAGCGGAACTACTCATGGGCAATCCACAGCCTCTTTCTTTAAAACACTGCTTTAGGATTGCTTTGTCATTCCAGAATACACATAAATCGGTGTT
>JACSZP010014519.1:0-12972 GCA_016161895.1 Pinna nobilis | reverse complement strand
ATTTTTTCCCTTAATAGATTAAGCAAATCTAGACTTGATCTTTCGAACTTCGACTGCGAAATTTTCGATTACTCGAATAAATCTCACAATCCAAAGCTTAAATTACATGTGAAATATCATCTCAATCTTTTCACATGCAAATTTTGGTATGTTTATTTAGTGATCAAAAGTGACGACAGTGTTAAATTATCACAGAATGATGAATGATGAGAACAGTTTCCGGGAAAGAGTGAATTAGCGGGCTTGAGGTGGCGGAATAGCGTTCAGCTGGAGAGTAATCATATTTTTGAAAACTTGAAAACTTGAAGTCTCGAAATCTCGAAATTTATCAGCGGTCCCGAGCACTTGGAGTTTTCGAGATTCAACTGTATATAATGTATATGTCTCAAAAAGTACTAGATAAAAGAATGAATGGTAATGCACACGTCGGATTTCTGTATTTGTTTTTGATCTTACATTTCAGTGATATCATGAAGATATTTTCATCATCTGGTTGTCTGAATGCTACATGTTTGTTACCGTAAGTATATTGGATCTTGCTGCAGGTCTTTCCTTGATATAAACTGTAATTTAGAGAATGTGTGTATGACATATTAGTCTGATTTTGTTATCCACAATCATGTTTTATATAGCATATATCATATAACACAGTTACTTGTTGTATCCTTTGTTGTGAGCTTCCCACCCTGGCAGGTCACATAGAGGTCAAGTATAAATCAAAACATTAAGCCTTTCATCAGGACTTGGTAATGTCTCTATTGAGTGAAAGATTTTTAGTGAGGGATTTCAACAACTTTAGGAAGTTTTTATACTTCATACTGATTTGTTTCATAATTGTAAACATGAAAAGAAATTAATTTATTAATATCAATATTTCAAGATGTTTTTTTCTTTCAGAAATGAGGAACATTTTGGGTGCAGCAGCAAAAAGCATGGTGTAGAAATGGATGAAGTGAGGCAGCTTATGAGTAGAATACATGAGACTCCCAATATCAGTATCATACAGAAGGTTAACATTTTAATAACGTTACCAATTGGTTAAACATTTTAAAGTTCTCTTATATTGACAGAAAGTTACTATATCTTCATTTATTTCATGCCTTTCAGGCTGGTTATTACATTTTAAGTTTGTATTGTTTAATGTAAAAGTACAAGATTTCGTTCTTATATCATACAAAAGTTATATATATGTATGATATCTTAAGGGGAAGCAAATTTCAAGATTTGAAAAATTTAAAAATTGAGGAAGAGAATGGTGTCAAGATGCCACTATAAAGCAGAAATTGTTTTTCTGCATTGAATGTTTACCTAGTTATCTGCAGAGAAGCCTTTTATATTTATCTATACTCCTCTTTATCTGATTTGATGTTATAATATCCTTTTATATCTATTGATACCTCTTTTTCAGATCACTGAAAGTATTGCTGCACACTTGCTGCCCTCCTTGCCTCCCTCACCCCCAGATGTTGAGGCGCTAAGGGTCTACTTAATACTTCCTGAGTTTCACCAGTTTGATCAACCAAAGAATTTCAGCTCACTTATCATTCCTTTTGGAAATTGCATCGTTAATCTTGATAGAGCAGCATCTAGAGTTCTGGGTAATTTATTATTCATTTTGAAATTCAAAATATGTATATTCATAATTTTACGAGACTTTTCAATCCTTAGCAGAATTTTGTACAAAAGAAAATTGTCCCTGTGTATAGTAAATTCTGTACGTCCGGATTTCCTTTGTGCTTTTTTCCCTTTAGAAATGACAGGAGTTTGACTTAGCCATTTTCAGCCTACCTGAACTGAAGGTCAAGTTAAATTCCCTAATCGCTCGGCTATAGAGACCCACAAACAAGTACCATAGAGTAGCTTAAAAGTAACCGTAATCACAGATTGGAGGAGGGATGTTTGATTTTGGTCTGCCTGTTTGTCTGAAAAGCTTAACCTTGGTCATAACTTGGGGCTTGACAAGATTTTTTTGTACCTTATTTATTTAGTGCCAAAAATTTTGCAATACAGACCTTGATCATGGAGTTTGACATACTTTTCACATTAGGAACTATAACCTTGGCCCTTTATTTGCTAGTGTTGGAGGAAAATTGGTATTTCACATGAATTTATAGGTCACCTGAGCTTTGCTCATGGTGACCTGTTGCATTCAATTTTTCGCCGCCATGCGTTAACTTTTCACATTATGATCTTGTTCTCAAGAACCACTGAATGGATCATGCCCAAACTTGGTACAGATGTTCTACACAAGGTCCCACACAAGTGTTGATACTTTTCAGCGCCATGTGATATCCAAGATGGTCACCATGGCCTCTGATTGGCTGAGACATTTTGAATTCTTCTCAAGAACCATTTAATGGATCAGGCCCAAACTTGATACAGATGTTCTACACAAGGTCCTACACAAGTGTTGTTACTTTTCGGGGCCATGCCAAATCAAAGATGGCCACCATGGCCTCTGATTGGCTGAGACATTTTCAACTTCTTCTCAAGAACCATTTAATGGATCAAGCCAAAATTTGGTACAGATGTTCTACACAAGGTCCGACGCAAGTGTTGTTACTTTTCGGGGCCATGCCAACTCCAAGATGGCCACTATGGCCTCTGATTGGCTTAGAGATTTTGAACTTCTTCTTGTGAACCACTCAATCGATCAGACCCAAACTTGGTACAGATGTTCTACACAAGGTCCTACACAAGTTTTGTTACTTTTCAGGGCCATGCAGAATCCAAGAGGGCCACTTTGGCCTCTGATTGTCTGAGACATTTTGATCCTCTCAAGGATGACTGTTTCGATCAGATGATTTTCAAATTTTTGTGTGTGATTATTTTGTCTACAAAATGTGTAAATAAAATTAAAATCTGTCAATAAACAATGCTTGTTTCTCAGGTGACTGTTAAGGCCCTGTGGGTCTCTTGTTGTCATTTCTTCTGGTCATGTCTGTTGATTAGCTTTGAGAACTCAAATTAATTAAAAAAATGAATTTTGTTGTTTTGTAGATTTGTGGTGGGGATCATTGAAGTCAAGACATTTTAGGAAAGTAGTTTCTGTAAGTATATTAATTTGTTTTTCTGTTGTTTAATATCCATTGCAAGAGTATTTCACCTTTATGTTGATGTCACCATATGTTTACAGTATTAGCCTATACTCAGCACTTATTACTTTCTACAGCAAGTGATCTTTAATGTTCCTAGTACTCTTATTCTGATATAGGACATTGGTTTTAAGATTCCGTGTAAAAATCCCACAAACAAGGTTCAGTTTAAATCCTGATTGATTGAACAGTTTCTACAGATTTTAAGGAATTAGTTATGTCTGTAACAGCGACATAACAATTGCTTTTGAGTCATAAGACAATGTATTAGGGCTAGCATAATCTCTTCAAATACCTTTAAATAGATCCATTTTGAACTTTGTTGAGGTATATTTCCTTGATGCCAAAGCTCTGGCAGGTGAGATGTTTGATTCGTTTGAATTTTTGTGGGTGTATAAACAACCATAAGCTGGATATATCACTTTAATTAATATGTGTTGACTTTACTGTGAATAATGTTACTCTGTTTTATTACTACAGATATTTAAGCAAACAATAGTGTACATTCTACAACTACCCACTGCCACAAGTGATCAGACTATGGAGGTATGTTTAGTTCTTTGTGTGCATCTTTTCTATACTATTACATTTCATGGTTGTTATTGTCTTGAGTTCTTGTATATAGTATTTGTGATTATATAGCTACCAAGGGTTGGCTTTAAATGTATTTATGGTAATACCACATAAAACACTAGGGATAATAAGACCTTTGATATGTTGGTTGCCTTCTTTTACAGTTTATATATTGTGTATTATCCTTTTTTATGGGTATTTATGTCTCTCAATATTTACCTTGGTACTTTCCTCTAATAATTTCTCCAAGATATTGATAAAACAAAACAAATTACACTGTATCATGCTATTTATATTTACAGGGAAATAAACTTAGATACCTAAATAAGGAAGCACTGAATTGATACAGGAAGTATTCTCCCAAATGTTTCATATTCAGGATGTCCTAATTTACATTCCATGTTAAAGATGCATTTTGAGCCATCTGTTATGTTGTTTTAAATCAGAGCTAGCATCAAGATATGTCCTAAAAGTACAATTGAATGATATGATACAAGTGTCAAGTAAAAAATCTATTATCCACATCATCTGGCTCAGTGATTGAAAATAAGCCACCATGTAGGCTACATTTATGTTGCTTTATTTTGCTTATTAATTCAGTTCCAGTCATTGCAGTTGGCAATATGGGCAGAACTAACTGAAACACGATACTTTTTATCACATTTGCACATTATTTCAGATGTCACTTTCACAAATAGAAAATAGTGCCAAGTTCACATAAAGATAAAATGAATTATACAAGTTGTGACAATTACCTGTATTAAGTATTAAAATAGAATTTGCTATGTGGTCTTTCCGTTTCAGATGGCAAACCGTTTCTCTGGTATCAAAATCTCCCTAGAGGTCCTGAAGAAATTGAACACAATTAATGAGAAAAATGGACAGATTATACCTTATCACCACTTCTATGTGCCAGAGCTGAGAGACAAAGTGAACATCAAAGCGGATTACGTAGGATGGGTCCACCAGACAAGGGTATTTCCCACTGTAAATATCCCAAAGAATTCCTTTTAAAGCATTTCTTTCCAGCAGTATTATCAGCAGGATTTATAAACTAATAAGTACATCATGGGAGGACTTACATATGTTCATTTATTTTGTGTGCTGATTGCTTATCTGTTTCAATGTGAAAATTTGCTAAATTTGACATTCTTGAATTTACCAATATAACATTTCGAGGTACAATGCAGATTTTTCCAAGGGATGTTGTTCAAGAACTTATGGTAAGAAGCATAGATCATAAATTAGCCTTTGGTTTTATGTTTTTTAAATGTCCTTTAAAATTCGAAGATGGCTGCTTTCGGAACATGCACAATTATTATTTTGATAAAACCTCTGGAGTTTAATTTCTATGACATTCTTTAAAACCAAAGCTACAGATAGATTTATAAACAGGGAAAATTGTATATAATGATTGTTGGATACACATATACGTGTACCTATAACAGTATCTATGTTATATTTGCTAACAATCTACCTGTTCATCAAGTAATGAGTTATCCATGATGTGCGAATTTTTCATTTACGTATCAAATTTACAAACCTCTTATTCATAAATCTGCATTGATTTATGGTTACAGGCATATAGGAAACTCTTACCATGTTTAAGAAATATCATAAAATTTATCACAATAATTGTTAGTTTTGCTGAATATTTACATACAAAACAATCTGTATTTGTATAATATGAAATATTAATAATGTAGATTGTGTTATACTTGTTTTACTGGCATTGCTATCGTAACAAGTGTGGTTTTCGCTTATGATACAGATATTTAATGTACCATAAGCACATCACGTGCTTTAAGAAAGGAATGCTTTAATGTGAATTCTTTCTAATTTAAACATACACCTTTCACAGCTTTAGTAGTAGTGATCCTCTTTTTATTTACTTCTAAAAGCTTCCATAGATATATTTCAGCTATATATTTATACCTATGACAATCATTCACTGTGGTCTACATCTAATCTTTTCATTTCTAAGTCAAGGTCCTTCCACTGTAGTCCCAGATGCCCCATAGTGATCAGTCTGTGTGCCTGTATATATGTGCCTCTTTTCCAATACATCTTTCCTTTTGACAGTCAATCTGAAAAACACTTGTGACCACATCATCACTTAGATACTGATCATAGTAGAGGGATGTCACTGTGCGTGGTAAAGTAAAGTTTGCCACATACAGTGGAATTGGTCTATAACGAAGCAAAAGGGGATTGACTTTTAACTTCNNATTTTATTCCTCTTCTTTATAGCACTGAATTCACTTTAAGCCGATTCTTAATAGACAGACTCTACTGTAGCTGATTCATCCTTGTACCTTAAAGATAGAGGTTTTCTTATGGTGTCGGTATGGGTATAATACAGATGTTGACACACTTGTGTGTGGGTTTGGTCCAGAGAAAATGTTTGTCTAGCTGTTCCTGCCTGACAGCACAATTCATCACTGGAGAGTTAGAGCATTGTGCTGGTGTGTATCAGGGGAAAGATGATGCTAATCATATGAGAAGTTCGCTGATTTACTTGTAAAAGCATGATGGTTGTTACTTGTATACATTTGTAGTCAGCGTTCCTGCTCTACAACTGGGGTCACCGGAACCTCGTGGTAAGCATGATCAACTTCTGATCGTGTGGTTCGGCGTTCAGGTCCGAGTCACGCTGGGGTTGGCTGTCCCGGTCTTTTGGTTGAGACAGTAAAGGCAGAAGTCCCATATCACATTAGGTGTCAACACCTGAATAAACCCTCCCTGCTCTCAGGCCCAGTGTCCAGCATAGGCAAAATTTGTTGCCCTTGACTGGCACATGGTGACGTCTCCGTATAGGTAAAAGATTCTTGAGTGGGACGTTAAACATAAATTCAACCAACAACAGTCCATCACATCTCGAGGCTGAGTTCCACCACATGTCCAAAAGATTGTCGATAAATTGGTCCTTTTATTATCTTTTGCTTTATTAGAATGTAGTTTTCTTAGTTCTATGGTTGTAGAACTTGCACAAAATGACAACTCTATTATGGGAATATTCATAATTTTTAGCAGTTTTAAGAAATAGCTAGTGTGATCATTGTAACTAACCATTTGGTGTTTGATTTTGTCATTGTAATACAAACCCACAATTTTGTGTTTGACTGTCATTGTTAACATAATATTTAATGCAATGTTGCACTATTGCTATCCAACAACTTTTATCACTTTTTTTTTTTAGTACTTAAGCTTCTGTGGAATTATGAAACAACAATTTTGATGATTATACTTTCTTTAGCAGGTCTTGTCATTGTAAATCTTAGGTGTCAAGCATTAGATTTTTTTTATTCCTATTACTTTAATGTTTTTAAAGCAGACTTATTTAGATTTTACACAAAGGTTCTGTGTGTTTGCTTCTTAGTTATAGGCTGATAAAAAAGTAAGAGGTCCATTTGGGACTTTTCAGAGATTAAAGAAAAAATGTCATAAAAGTACAAATTGTGATATAGATCAGTGATTGTAAGTGCCTGGATCTTTCTTGAATGTACAGAAATGATCAACCTTTCACCTTTCCCTCTACAGCCAGCCTTATCCTTCTGCAACTATCCGTTTGTCTTTGATGGTGCTGCCAAAAGTATGCTTCTACAGACAGATGCTTACATGCAAATGCAGGTAAGGCATGAATACTTATTTATGTGAGATTCAGTGAGTAAAGAATTTCATTTGATTCAGAAAATACACATAAGCATTTGGAAAATAGACTAATTGACTTTAAAGACTAATGCTCCTTTGCTGGAGCCCTTAATTTGGAAGTGTCCCACATGGTAGATAGCTCACCATAAGAACTGAGGGTTGAGGGGTTAAGTCTCAGCTGTGCCATGACTGATTAGTCCCACTGTCTTTTACATGGATCAGAATTCCTGATACCTACATAAGTTTGATACAGCTATTCTTCAGAAGGATAAATTAACAAATGTTTGCTAGAAAAGTCATACGCTTACTGTTCATCTAGAAATAAAGCAAGGGAAAATTAAAAGACTAATGGGGCCACTTTACAGCCTCTATAGTTATTACTTTTCAAGGAAATATGTATTTAGTTCCCTCAGTACTTGTACATATATGTGCAGAACTTACAACTTGTTCTTTTTAAGTTGACAGATTGATGGTTAAGATAGCTGTAGTCATAATGGAGTCTTGTTGATTTGAACCTATTTCTTCCCAGGCAATTGTTTTTGGGGGTAAATTATGTTTCCAGATTACTGAAACATACTTTTATATCAATTTGGAGAGCCATGGAGACTGGATGACCCTTTGATTGAAATAGTAAATACAGAGGTCCCCTGTCAGTATATGTGAGCAAGTCAAAGAATTGTTACTACTTAATAACCCAAAGTGAAAAGATCGAATTTTGTAGTTATTCATTGACATTCATTGATGTCTAAGTATAAATGAAAGATTTTAAGTGAACTGTTCAACAATACATCTAACTACTCAACAAATCAATTAAAAAATCTGTTTTCATTGATCTTATATGGGAGATGTTCCTGATTATTGGTGTCCTGATTAACAGGGTTAGGCTTTATACATACTCTGTTCTGTTACATCCATCATCAGTCTTCTCTCTTGGCCTTTTCATCATGTTGATAGTACTGCATTATTTCAAGTATCTGTCATACTATCCACACTAGCCATATACTATAACTCTCTAGACTGCTTACCTATTTTATTTACTAAAATAGATTATCACTGCTGGGAATTTGTAGCAAATTCAGAATGTCTAATCACCTCAGTCCGGTAATAACGAAGTAGCGATACTTTTATGATGGTGCATAATTATGGTTACAGTGTGCCTATGCAAATAGATGTTACTACATATTGTTTCTACCATTACACTTGATCAGTGAATTGTCAGTTTTATAGCTCTTATACAGTGGGCAAATGAAGAGTACTTCCTCTACCTATACTTGGATAGTATATGTTATATGGTAGTTGTGTGCTTGCACTGAACATAGTAACCCTTATGAATGCAATTTTGTTCAGAGTACTTTCATGCAATTCAGAATTAATGAGGAGAATGCTGATCATAGTTGTTACTCTCTTGTTTCTTAACTAGTGCTAAACACTTTAATTTATTTTATCATTTAGTCAGCATTTGAGGAGGTTCAACGCAGAAATATCCAGAGTTTATTTCTTCCGATTGATCCAGTAAATCCTATGTTGGTTCTGCATGTTACTCGACATAATATTGTGGCTGACACATTAGCACAACTTACCAGGCAAGCTCCAGCTGATCTCAAAAAACCACTCAAGGTAGTACATACTCTGTTTTATATGTTCTGTCCTATGTTAGAGAGATTACCACCTTAGTTTACATTTTGTTGCTTATCTGCCCCTTGTTTTGCCCTCTGTAATATGAATCCTTTGTGTTAAAATGAGATAGGAAAACAAAAAACAAAAAAACAAGGCCCTGTGTCACAGTAGGTGAGTGGCTGCTCAGTGGCCCAGTATAGGCCAAAACAAGAAGTTCTTTACAGGCATTCAGCAAGTTCCCCAAATTATTTAAAGAATTTTTGAGTGGGATGTTACAACCCTATATAATGGATTAGTGCCAAACTTCCAGAATCAGAGAAGGGAGCATTGGGGAATTTGTTCTTTTAGTGATCATTCCTATGTGAGATGGAGCAAGATGATTTCATCTATCTGATTGTTATATTATAACCATTTTCAACCATCCCTTCTTCTTTCAAGTGGTTTAATAAGGAACTTAATCAATGATGCTTCTTAGTTTTAAAGAGTTGTTATGAGTCCTCAAAAAATACTCAGATTTACAAAAAATTGTTTAAAGAACACAAAGGGATTCATTTTCTCATAAAATATTTTTTAAAAGAAGTCAACAATGAATCATTTGCAATGTTGACATGGAAACTATTTGTAGACTTTCATATGATTAATTCTGAGAATATTCATTGAAAAGTCACTTTAAGGTTACAGATATACTGGGACAACAGAATAAGGTTTGTAATGAGTATTATTTCAGTGTTACTAAATCAATAAACTATCCTATTTCACATAAGACAAGTTTAAATTCTGGATATTGTGTTAGAATGTGATTGATATATAGTGAATTCAAAGATAAAGAAAGATGTTAATGTTGATGAAAGGAGGGATGTGTATGTAAATGTATTGACAATACTCGTCAATAGCGAGTGTAAATTAAACAGACCACATGGATGTGAACATTAGGTCTGTAGTATGTAAATGTATTGACAATAGTGAGTATAAATTATACAGACCACATAAATGTGAACATTAGGTCTGTAGTATGTAAATGTATTTACAATAGTGAGTGTAAATTATACAGACCACATGAATTTGAACATTAGGTCTGTAGTATGTAAATGTATTGACAATAGTGAGTGTAAATTATACAGACCACATGAATTTGAACATTAGGTCTGTAGTATGTAAATGTATTTACAATAGTGAGTGTAAATTATTCAGACCACATGAATGTGAACATTAGGTCTGTAGTATGTAAATGTATTTACAATTTAGTGAGTGTAAATTATACAGACCACATGAATGTGAACATTAGATCTGTAAGTGATATGAATGTGAAGGTCTTATTACTCATAAACATGAAACGTGAATGNNGAAGCTCTCCCTGAAAAACACTTGTCTGAATGGGAAAATATACCTTATACCTAATGGAAACAACATGTTGAAGTGCTTTGTTCCTATCTGTTCACTGGACTTCACATTTTAACATTAATTAACATAGAGGAAAACTTGATTTTTTCTTCTCATGTTAAAAAATGATAATAGTGATGATATTGATGATAATATTAATATAACTGAAATTCAGGGACACATACAATCAGTCAAATGCAAATAATGATATCTGTCTAATGAATAATGATGAGAGAGTCTTCAATATGAGAGTGAGAAAGAAGAAAATCAAATGTGGGTTTTGTTGAATATGACTTTCTGAGCATTGTCATAAAGTACTATGAAGAATGTTATTTTAACATGCTCACTTGTTATGTATTTCAAAATTTAGTTTTATTTGTTTTTGGCTGTATTACAAGACAGTTCCATTCAATAATGGAGATGTCAGTCCATTTATCTGTCTGTCATTTGTAATCTGACAATTTTTCTCTAGAGGTTTTGTGTCTTGTTTGCTTTATAACACTCAGCCATTAAAGTATAACTGAGACTTATGAAAGAAAGGTGCCAAAGACTTAAACAAGGTTGCCAAACACATAAAGTGTGAACACTGACATACCATTTCAGGTTGCTTTTGAATCTGAGGAGGCTGTGGATGGGGGTGGTGTGCGCAAGGTTTGTAGATCAGCATAAATCATCAACTCATGGCAACCATTGTTCTCACATCAATGTAAGCTTCTCACAATAATGCTTTGCTATCATTTCAGGTGATATTTATGGGGGAGGAGGCAGTAGATGAGGGTGGCGTCAGAAAGGTTTGACATTCTCTTTGGATGTACTCCTAGTTAGATACCTTGTAACATCACAGGGGTATTGTGCATGTCTTCTCACTTGTCTTTGGATTATTTTTCAGTGTTGAAGTATCAACACCTCACCAGTCATTTTTATCACTTACTTGCATGTTTCTGTTGTTAGTTGGCAGGTCCTTAATAGTTCCCTACTGACAAACTTTAACAGTCTTCTTTCTGTCTAGTTGTTGTTGTATTGTTGTTTAACGTCCCACTCAAGAATCTTTCACTCATATGGAGACATCACTGTGTGCCGGTGAAGGGCGACAAATTTTGCCTATTCTCGGCACTGCTGGCCGTAGAGTAGGGAGGGTTCTTTAATGTGCCAACACCTATTGTGACATGGGACCTCGGTTTTTACTGTCTAATCCGAAAGACAGGGATGGCCAACAGTGGAGTGGCGCTGCAGGATTTGAACCCCAGACCCTTTGATTCAAAGACAAACACGCTAACCACTTGGCCACGATGACTCCTTCCTGTCCAGTAATCTGTCTATCACACTGTAGTTTTCTAGACTGTTTAAAGGCTGCTATTACATATATTGATGTGACTTTTTGTATGTAAGAGTATATAAAAAGGTTACAAGTTTAGTTTATGTTTTGTTCCAGTTGATCCATTTTTAGCATATTTATGTCATAGATTTATGCTTGTAGGGGACTCACATCACTTGTTGATCAAACACTTGTTAATATAGTAGTAGTAATGCTAGTATTCGAGAGTATATATTTCAATAAGATAAATTATTTTCAACTTACATGACAAATACACAAAGACAACATTTATCAATCAGCTGGAGCTAGCCTATGATATTTTTATTACAAAGACAAACGCCTTTAAAGTAGTCTTTTTGTGAAAAGAATTACTGGTAATTACTTTGCAATATTGAAATTCTTTTCAATTGGGTACATAGACTTATCATCACATATTTTAATACTATATATAGAGATGGTTATTGTGTTTATCCGAGGAAGTAATGAACTATTGTAGATGCTGTTGTGATTTGTATTGCATAACCCTCTTTTGAGAATGAGTGATTGTATCATGGCATTAACATACTTGAGTCACCATTAATAACCTCCATTGAACTGACATGTAGATTTCCTATTTCATGCTCTGCTTAATATCACATCATATTTTCACAGGTGTTACTCTTATGCATGGGTTTCATTTTGGTGATTACCATTGTTTTGCACTTGTTCTGTCTCTTTATTGAAATCTTACTCGGTCTCTTGTGCAGGAAGGTCAGCTTATTTATAACAGATTCTTAAAATCTCAAATAGTTTGTTATCTAACGTAACCTACTTTCCTGTCTAAAGTGGACAGTCAAGGTGACTTAATTTAAAAATTTGATAATGAAATTCCTTTCATTTGACATCTGTTTTTGTTTTGTTTTTGTTTGATTGTTTGTTTGGTTTTTAGGGGGGGGGGGGTATTTTTTTGCGGTTGTTTTAAATTTTTCTGTTTTTTTTTTATATATGTTCATTAGGTAAATGCTACAGATTATAGACTGTATCTTATGAACAATGGTTTGAAGATAGTTTGTGTACTGAAAACAGTAGAAAAAATATCTATGTATTCAGTTAGACAAGTCCAATTTATGCAGAGGTAGGTTTAGGTAGAGCCTGATTTTGACAGTTTCTCCTCGTCTATACATTGTATGACTGTACAATGACAAATTGAAACAAATGAATGATCTGTGTCCTGTGCATTATATTTCACTAATGATTTTGATGAGATTTTATATACCGTATAACTGGAATTTTCTGCGGTTCTCCAATTTTCGCGATATTTCGCGATTACAATAAAATCGCGAAAATTTAAAACGCAAAATA
>JACSZP010014517.1:10000-11722 GCA_016161895.1 Pinna nobilis | reverse complement strand
AATATAGACTTCATCTTGCTGTTTCTAATTTGAAGGTAAAAATATAGTCGAATGATATACGATGTTCTGGAAAACACATCTTACCAAGTTGTCATGGAAACTAATGATAGGTAGTTGGTGCTAGATGTTATGTGTAAGAATAATAGGAGCTTATACATTCGACTTCTTTCAACATTAACTCTATACACCTACCTAATCTCACAAGTTTTAAAAATGGATTTTCCGTCCGTAACTGTGTCTATTTGTCAATAGGTATCATCTGTAGAGTACATGTATATGTCCATTGAACGACGGGTACTAACAAACAGACTCACAACCTTTTTTTCTTAACATGAGATTAATGATCGATCTTATAATTCCTACAAGAAAAACAAAATAATGGGTTGAGCAAACACGGACCCCTGGATGAACAAGAGGTGAGATCAGGTGTCAAGGAGGAATAACAAGCACCTGTCGACCGGTCACACCTATAATGAACCCTATATCTTGACAAGGTAAACAGAGTGATCCATGTAATATGACAAATCTTTAAATACCATTGTAAATATTACACGCAATGCGTGTCTATCGTTTGAATGACAAGTAGCATGTCTACTGGTGTCCAAGGTTTTTGCTTGTTTTTATTGTTGTTTTTATCGTCCCACGCATGAATGTTTCACTCATATGGAGACGTCACCCTGTGCCAATGAAGGGCGACAAATTTTGCCTATGCTCGCACTTACGGTCTTAGAGCAGGGAGGGTTCTTTAATGTGCCAACACCTACTGTGACACGGGACCTCGGTTTTTACTGTCTCACCCGAAAGACAGGGACGGCCAACCGCTGCGCGGATTCGAACCCTGAACCCTTCGATTCGAAGTCGAATAAGCTAGCCACTCGGCCACTGTGGCTCCGGACTCCAAGGTTTCATACAATTTCCTAATGAATAATGGTAAATAAAGATGGTAAATAAAGATGGTAAATAAAGGTGGTAAATAAAGACTCTTAAATGTGACGTTTAGCGTAGTTAATGCACTACATGATAAACAGTCTATCTACTCTCGATCTATCAAATGACATTTTGGCTCAGATATAAGATATTATGATGATATTAAGATACTCTACATGCTGGGATTATACATCAAAAATTACGAAGTGTCTGGTATAATATGATATCGCTATGCTGCAGTGTTTGTCTGCTTTTAAACGTTTGACAGTTTGGGTGTCAAGATTCTAAAAAGCTGCGAATACTGACTTATCTAGCTAGAACGATCAGCAGTCTCAATGATTCACACCGGGTATTCTCTGATGTATAATGAAAGGTAAAGGCAACGAACAGTGATCGATCTCATAATTCCTACAAAAAATGCAGAATAAGGAGTTGGGCAAACACGGACCCCTGGATACGCCAGAGATGGGATCAGTGGCCCTTTTCACAAAAAATCTTACGATCAAAAACATTCGTCATCGTAAGTTTGCAATTTTTTAATTGACCATATTTTGTATATTTTACGATCAATTTGACAAAGTGTGATGAAATTTGATCTGCATAAATGATATAAATCAGATTGTGACTATATTTATTTAATTACATTAATATTTTGTCAAATAAACAATAATGAAATTTGATAAACTTACGACTACGATTGATTTTTATCGTAAGATTCTTTGTGAAAAGGGCCACAGGTGCCTAGGAGGAGAAAGCATCCCCTGTTGACCGGTCACACCCGCCGTGAGCCCTATG
>JACSZP010014517.1:0-7500 GCA_016161895.1 Pinna nobilis | reverse complement strand
TGCCCGTTTGTCTGCCTGGGATATTTGACTTCTTGCCCTTTGGTCTGCCGGGGATATTGGACCTCTTGCCCGTTTGTCTGTCTGGGGTATTGGACCTCTTGCCCGTTTGTCTGCCGGGGATATTGGACATCTTGCCCGTTTGTCTGCCGGTGATATTGGACCTCTTGCCCGTTTTTCTGCCGGGGATATTGGACCTTTTACCAGTTTGTCTGCCGGGGATATTGGACCTCTTGCCCGTTTGTCTACCAGGGATATTGAACATATTGCCCGTTTGTCTGTCTGGGATATTCGACCTCTTGCCCGTTTGTCATCCAGGGATATTGGACATCTTGCCCATTTGTCTTCCAGGGATATTGGACCTCTCGCCCGTTTGTCTGCCGGGGATATTGGACCTCTTGCCCGTTTGTCTGCCGGGGATATTATACCTTTCGCCCGTTTGTCTTCCAGAGATATTGGACATCTTGCCCGTTTGTCTGCCGGGGATACTGGACCTCTTGCCCGTTTGTCTGCCGGGGATACTGGACCTCTTGCCCGTTTGTCTGCCGGGGATATTATACCTTTTGCCCGTTTGTCTTCCAGAGATATTGGACATCTTGCCCGTTTGTCTGCTAGGGATATTGGACCTCTCACCGTTTGCAATATAACAGCAAGGAAACTAATACATTGGAGTATTAAGCCTATTTAGCTACTTAGTAAGAGAATGTGTTAATATAGAAGAATTAATCATGGATTGCTATATATTGCATCGACTTGACTAATTTTGAGATAATAAAAATGACATGTAGCTGTTAAGAAATGTCCTTTGAATAAACTTCATTGCGATTTTTGTAAGTTTAATTGGTTATGTCTATTGTGTCTACATCCATGTGCACCTATTGTATCAATCGTTTATTTTTTTTACTTGATATGAGTAATGAAATCAATGTTATTTAATTCATATATGCGTCGATATTTTATTTGATCTTGTAAAATTACACCGGTATACACTGTCTTTTCAATGGACATTCCGAAGTATCACATTAGCTTAGACTGGTTCTAAGCTTTTACGCAATGGTTAAAAGGTAAATATATTATTGTTTCATCTATGCTCTGCTACATTTTATGACAGGCTAACTACTTAATTAACAGGATAGCCTTAGGAAACCACAGTGCTTTCATATACATGTAGTTATTGTTAAAACAGGAAGCAATTGGCAGGCAGATATTTATTCTTCAGATATTTGTTTGCAATTCTGACGTCATGTCGTCAATCGGGTGCCTTGATTATAAATGTGTATCTTACTAAGGAAGAAATATCAAAACAAAACACATATAAACAAAGGGGTTCCTTGGCAATTACATGAACTGTTTTATAGTGTTTCTCTGGTAGCTAATGCTCTATAAACAAGGAAATAATTTTGAATCCTCGACAGTTAAAAAAGACATTCGTTCTGTTATTCACAAAATTGTCGCTACTTCCTTATCTTCTCATTGACACCATCACAAAAGTTTACTTAAACGCCCAAACATCCGCGTAAATGTAGAACTACAGATAGATATTACTATGGAATAATACGATCTAACACTATGTTCTGGGAGGGCCAAAGAATTATCAAGCCGAGTGTCCATGCCTGTTGATATCCATGACGAAGCTTCCCTCCCGGAACGTGGTGCTTGATCCTTTTCTCACATTCCCTCCCTCACTGTTTAATCTTCTGTATGAACACTGGCACTGCCTATCGGAGAGCACGCCATTGTTCTTATTTTACATTCATTCATTGATAAATTCTGCTTTTGCATATGCCGTCACGATGTAGATGTTTGAAATTGTACAGTAGACGGAATATAATATGCTTGACGGATTGAAGCGAACTGTATATAATCAAATGTGTAAAAAGTTAGATTCATTACTAGGACGGTTCGAGCTGCGCTCTCTTTTATATGTTAGCAACGAAAGAAATTAATTGTCAAACGCGCGAAAGAACTAGTTTATCAACTTCCGGTTTTCGGGCTGAGATAAATTAGAGTGGGATAAGAAAATCTGTCTCAGGCAAAATTGGAACATTGTATCATACACAGAAAAAGCTCTGTTCTGAAAATGATCACAAGAAAGCATCTGGAAACTGTCTCCAAAAGGATTGCTCTCATGGTAAGAAGATGTGTCAGTTTAGAAAAGTATTTGTCTCAGGCCAATATTTCAACACAACATAGACAACATATTGCACTGAATATCACAAAACGTTAGTCTGTGATTTTCTTAGGCTAGGTAGATTGCCCTAAAAAGAAAATCTCACCAGCCACTTGTACTCTGAGCATTCACTTGGGCGGCCTTGATATCGAGGTTTTATATTACAAACGATGATCAAAACAGCAAAGAAGTATGGCAGCACAATTCATTGTCAACTAATAAATGTGCCCTTGGATACCTCTCCAACTCTTTGATATTTGTTAAATATCGCATCGATACCGCTACTGGCTGCAACGGGGGAGTTCACAGGGGTGAAATAAGGGACAGGCTATAACCATAGTAACTCAGATCGATGCTTTCAGATCAGATCAAATTAATGTCTATATCTTCAGAAGCGCATTGCTGCTGACAACTACCGGTTATTCCATTAGAATTATAATGTAATATTTAAAACTTCATCGTTTTTTCAGCGATCAAAATGAATATGTAATCAACATGAAACTTTAAAAGCACCATTCAATATTTATAAGCAATGAAAAAAAATACATTTTGCAATCTTGTAAGCTGATGACATAGGTCCTTTGTGAATCAAACTAGACAGATATATAGAAAATAAAGGATCAATATAAAACATTATCGATAAAAGGTGACGATTTGATAGAAAAATAAGAAAAGAAACATTTCATTTCATTTTTAGAAACATCATGTTTACAAATGAACTTTGCATGACATATCTATTTGTTATGAATCATATTCATTTGCATAATCAAAGCCAAAATTACTCACGTACATACATATTGTAAGTGGACCATTGTAACGAATAAACGTAAACTACTATAATACGTGATTTAGTGTATTGTTGAATTATTAATGTTATCAAGTTCATATCAAACACATATGGATTCTACATTTAGGTGACAATGAATATGTCTGACTAGCAAATCCTTGCAAGCTCTCTCATTTACATTCGCCAACAGATTGTCGATATGATAGTTATAAATCTAAAAAAGAAAATAACTCTGTAATCTAAGGAACATATTGAAGACATAGATCCTAAAGGCAAGTGAACTATATACCGTCACCCAAGATAAATCAACCACAACATCGATTGTGTGTATCTTTTTTTTCTTTTCGTTGTAGGTACTTTATATGATTTCCCTGATTATTCTTGAAATGTATTTACTGTCGGGACACTAAGATCTACTTAATGTCATCTGTCGTGATATTGCAGTCGCTTAGTGAATATCGAGTGCTCCGCCTCACATTTCAATATGTCGGTACCATATGTAATGAAATAGCTTTTTTACTGATTCACGTGCTTCTCCAGACATTTCAGTCTACCTGTTGTCGTACCTTAACTTCGTGTTCTAGCTAGTGTCTTCTAAGTCAGGTGCTACTTTCTGATATTTCAGTATTTCGGTAGTCCTACCAAAACTAACTTCATGTTTTGGTTTTTCCTATAGGTCACATGATTCTGGTTCTTCCGCGGAGACGCGCTTCTCTGCTGACAATTCAGTATACCGGTAGCCGTACCATAACTTCCTGTTCTGCTTCTTCCTAGGTCACGTGCTTCTCTGTTGACAATTGAATTAGTATACTGTTAGACGTTCCAACACCTCATATTCTGTTTTTTCCACGGTCACGTGCTTCTATCCTGACAATGCAGTATACCGGTAGCTGTACCATAACTTCCTGTTCTTGTTCTTCCTAGGTCACGTGACTTCTTTTCTGACAATTCAGTATACCGTTAGCCGTACCATAACGTCATACCCTTGTTCTTCATGTCATGTAATTCCTTTTTGACATTTCGCTAGGTCGGGAGAAGTACTATCTCTTTTTTATTATATCTGATTTTCTTATATCTCAATACTGATAACAATTGTTATATATTCATTATTTGTAACGAAGCCTTTCCGGTTGGCATCAGACCGGATGATTTTATGTATCAGTACCTGATAATTGTTAATATGTTAAACTTTAAAAAGACTAATCATGTCAGATGAATAAAACGTTACCAAGAGTGCATTTTGACTGGAAGCTACCGACTACAAAATCATAAGACCCTCATGACGCCATTCTGTCACTTGATGTGAGTGAAAATTACATGTTATTTCACTTGTATTTAATTATCAAGATCGAAGTATTAAAAAGTTAACATTACAACGCATTTTTTTATGTTATTCAAGAAGACTGAATCAAAACACTGTGTACAAATTGAAGAACTTTGACTAGGTGCTTTTGTACGTAGGGAAACGACTTATAGGTGAACGTCGTTCTTCTATAGCGGAACTTTTATGAAAACTTATCATTATCATACAAGCAAACACAATCACAGCTAACTATTCCCTCAGATATAACATCTAGATGAAAAGATACAGTGATGTCTTCATCACACGGAAGTTCTACCAGACAGTGAGTAATTTACTAGTAACTATTCTCACGTAAAACATAAACGTGCGTGATTACTCAGGGGTCAAGTGGACTATACACATCACATGTAACATCTTACCTTCACGTTAGGAAATTCGCCCAATCACAGAATTCCAACTGTCATACCATGCATGTATAGATTGTAGATGATATTATCATTTACCTTAACCGATATGATAATCAGTCATCAGACTTCCTTCCTCATTGTGTTATCAAAGATGATATGACGTCAACAGTTGGAAATAGTAAAGTACGATGTGGCTTTTTGGACGAAAATATACACACAGATAAAAGACTGTTGAATTTCACTCCCTAAACCTTTAATGGGATTTTATAGTTAACAACTTGAGGCTACTGTAGAAATAAGTCAGGAATGAAACGGCTTTGCAGCTAATTGTCAGAGAAATCAGTATGTGCACTGCTATAGCTATACTCGTCATATTCACGTTTACGAACTGCCATAATTAATATATCATCAATAGAAAGTACAATGACAGCAAGTACAACACGTATTCAGTATATTGAATATGATACAGATCAAGGTCCGTACTGGTATGTAACAATGAGGCATTGACAAGTAAAACGGGATATCAATAACTGTTTTGAGTGTATATCTCTATTACATGTATGTCCTCGCTACTTTTCGGGATTTGAATAACCGTCTACAAGAAATACCAGGAGGTTCCGTAGCCCAATGTTTGAACATCACACTTAGGTTTATCATGTAAGAACTAAAAACTGCCATTTTACCACATACCTGAAAATTTGCCAACTGCAGGACATGTATATGCGAAAAAAACAAAACTACAAACTAGAAATTTGATAGGAATTCTACTTGAATCAAGTTGGGTAGTATTTGTTATGTGTATGATTAAGTAGAGTTTGAGTTTGAGATATTTCTACCATTATAGATCTATTTCTGGTAGTTCTGTGATAAAATAGTCGGTAGAATTTAATGCATATTCTGTTATGTTCATGGTCAATTTCCAAATACAGTGTAGTTAGTGGAGATTCTAATGGAAGATTGTAAAATGCCCATATCTTATACATAATTCAGTCTTACAATCTCGGTATAAGCGATTAATGCTATTACTATCACGGGAGGGAAACTTAATCTTAAAAAATCGATTTCGTTGACATGGTTGTCATAGCCACGATAAAAATGATTGTTGTGATGAGTTAATCATCTCCGTCAGTTTCCGCATGGCTGGATACAAATGAATATGTATTTCCTTGCATTTGATATATGTACATATACTACACTGCTATGATGTAAGTGGCATAAACCTTATATACATGTGGCATACTTTGCTGGATATATCCATCCAGTGTGAATCAATAAAATAATGAATTAATTATGATACTATACTGCCCTCCAACATTTCCGATGGGATTTGTTAAACATTAAAAACCTACTACATGGTAGCATGCCATCAGGTTCATGTTTATAATAACCACGTGTTGAACACATCCTTGGTGCACTACATGAGCATCAAACGTCTTCTATATCAAACTACTGGGTGATAAACTAGTCGGTAATATGTATCAATTTAACAAATACAAAAGTCGTGAATATATAACGTTACACTTACCTTTTTTAAGGTCTCTCTTCATTCGATGATAAAACATAACAACCCTTAATGGCAAGTTGTACTCCGAATTCCTTGCAGACGATACAGGGGATGCTGTTTCTGATGAATATTGCGGAAGAAAATAACAAAACTGCATATGTTAAAGATAGATAGAGGCACTACAAATATTTAAGAAACTGAATAGCTATCTCCTGTTAACACAGTATTTATGTAAATGAGTCAGTGCGATTGTAGCATAACAGTGAAGTTATGGATCTGTAGGGAATCTAGATCAGACACAATTGCTGCGCTATGTCACTAGCAATGAATACTTAGTGTTTTAACAACAGATGAACTTAAACAATTTATAAAAAATATACCAGTGTGTCTATGCGTGATTGTATGCGTCCGGCAAGACGTAATATACCTTAAGTATTCATTGCAATCGGACGTTTTTGCTTACTTTTTTGTTTTTATTTATTTTTATTTATTGTGTGTGTATGTGGGGGGGGGGGGGGGGGGGGGGGGGGGGGGGGGAGGGGGTGAGTAACTAAAAACCATTGTCAGCTTACCAGAGACACCATAGCCAAAGGAAGTTGCAAACTACAGCTCCATCCGTTCTTATTTTCTCATGCACATGACATCTTCCCATAAAACACGACGAATTTAACTAGACGTCTGTAAATCATCATTTACAGTAAGTTCATTTAAGGTATTGCAATATGCGATATAATGTATCTTATATTTTGCAGGTTTTCATACATATTGTTTTATTTTTATTTTTATCATTTAACTAAACATTTCTGCAAATTTTGTATTTATATTAAAACCAGTTCTATATATGTTCTTGCATTTGCATTATATAATTTCTACAACTGTACTGTAAATAATTTTTCACACTCTTTATTATATATCTCATTTTAAACTTGACCTATCTGTTTTTTTAACTGTTTCATTTAAGTGTATTTCGCCAAAAATGAGTCATATGGATCATGTATCTACTTTCTTATAATGTTGAAAGGGCACATACAAGGATACTGACTTTGTTGTCTGGCTTTGGGACTGGTGTTTTTGACTAAAACCGCCCTGAATGTGTAGTCTAGCTTTGGCTTTTGGCATGATAGACAGTTGCTTCTTCAACAAAAATGGCAATAGAAAATATTCATATCTGGTGATCGGTGCCAAAAAATTGTTTGCTAAACACTACTCTGATTCTACGCACAAGTACTATGAGGTTAATATTATAAAGATGCCAGAGGACCTCATTGACAATATTTTCGTATTCTTTGGTGACCGGGTATTCCAACAATCTATCGAAATTCCCCTGGGAAC
>JACSZP010014512.1:13155-30310 GCA_016161895.1 Pinna nobilis | reverse complement strand
AAACCTGTATTTTTCAATGGACCGTTGCTAGGCAACCGATCAACACAACACTCAAAAAGTGATATTTTCATAACAAGCCTTACTTGGCCTTTGTAATATGTGACAATGGCCAATATTTCCCATGGGGCCAAAAATGGTCCTTATCGCATATAGTCCTTTGTTAATTGCTACAGTTAGTTCAGTTTTATATGAGCCTGACATAGTCTTGTCCAGGACACACCACTCTGTCTCCATTTCACAGAATCCTGTATTTGAATTGACCTGTTTCTTATCTTTCAGGTTTTTCTGTATGATTTAAATTACAAGAAATGCTAGAACCAAAGACTCGAACCCATTACCTTATAGTCTGAAGACCAGTGCTCTATATCAGAGCCAAGATTTGTCTTGGAAACATTGGGGCCTCTGTCACCGAGTGGTTAGGGTGTTCGACTGCGAATCAAAAGATCTGGGTTAGAGTTGCGTAACGCCACTCTGCGGTTGGCCTTCCCTGTCTTTCAGATAAGACAGTAAAAACCGAGGTCCCATGTCACAGTAGGTGTTGGCACATTAAAGAACACTCCCTGCTCTACGGCCAGCAGTGTTGAGTATAGGCAAAAAATTTGTAGCCCTTCACCGGCACAAGGTGACGTCTTTATATGAGTGAAATATTCTTGAGTGGGACGTTAAACAACAATACCATACCATGTTGGACACATTCATGTAAAAAGTCTGTCCTTTGATCTTCTTCTTCAGGATTACTGACTTTATGTATTTATTTTAATAGTATTTAATGTTAAGTAGAATAAATGAAATTATCTGACAAGATTTTACTATGTTGCTATAGTTACTGATTACATATCATTATCTAATTTTCAGTGGAGTATATCGTTATGCAGTTCGGCAGAGTAGCGGAGGACGTATTTACAATGGATTTCAACTACCCCATGTGTGCTGTGCAAGCTTTTGGAATTGCATTAAGTAGCTTTGATAGCAAACTGGCGTGTGAATAAGTCCCACCATTGCCTTTACTGATGTCATTCATTGTAATATTTAGCTCAACATTACATCATCCATGAATGAATGAAAGCATGCAAAAATTGCATGAAATGCAAAATGAAGGGGAGTCATTAAAGTGTTTTTTGATTAAAATGATTTATAAATGAAAAGTAAACATAATTATTTCAGTTTGATTTCCAATTAAGTAAATTTTGTAACTCTTGTAATGCACTGGAACATCAAAACAAATAGGACCATTGAAGTAGATAATTTTAGCACTTATTTATTAACTATAGTTCAGAGAATCGTCAAGTTAGATATGACGATAAGCACTGATTCAGTAGCTATTAATAGAGTACAGTTAAATTATAGAAAAAAAGAAGCACTGAATTTATAGTGATAATTAGATAAAGTGCTGATTCAGTCACTGTGATTCAGAAAATCATTGAATAAGAAAACAAAAAACAAGCACTAATTTATGCCATTAAATCAAACAAAAAAGCACTGATAGCTAATTTAAAAGCTGTTACTATCGCACCAATGAATTAGAGTGTATTTATAGCTGAACCAATAGCTGAAATTCAGAGACCATTTTATTAGACAAACTGTAAAGGTTAATGACATTACTATAATTCAGAAAACTTTGAATTAGAGAAAATATGGGCATTGATTCCATGCATCAAAATCATTTCTTTTGATGTCATCATAGAACTCATCGTACAACACAATACAGTTGAATATAAAATCATAATTACTGGGAAATATTATGTAAAATAGTAAATATTCACATTAAATCAGTGTTCAATCATCATATGCATACATATCCTTCTGTTTACCTTTGTATCCATAGCGATTGGGGAAAATATCCAACTGCAAAAACTCCTAAAATTTATTTTCCGTGGCGGGTTTATGCGAGCATTGAGTATTTTGTCAGCAAGATTAAATTAGCCCATTCACCCTTAAAAACATTTAGATTTACCTGAGTCATTGATTTAAGAAAGAGTCCATTATTTTCAGGGGTTGATGAGTTAAATTACTTTTATGAGAATTCAACTATTGATATATCAAGAGAGTGCATGTAATTTATGAGAAGATAAATTATAAAATATCTTGAAGTATTTTTGTATTAGCTAGGTAGAATTGTTGTTAGAACTTTGTACCAACAGCTTTATGATTTATGTACGCGTGATATGGTGCATGGATAAAATGTATGTGCATTTTGTTCGTGTTTTTATACATTTTGTTACTACATTGAATGTGAGAATGGTAAATGAGGAACGTGTTATGTGATCGTAGAGTAAGTGGGTTCATTTTAGTCACGTGCTTGTAAGCTTTATGACATTTGGTTGAGCCCGTGTTGATGGGTGTACATAGGCTAGCTTATATGGATGTCTGTCACATGTGATAATTTTTACTGATGTTTGTGTACAGAGATCCTCCAGTAACATGACTTGTCCGTCCATATGCACATTTACTTCAGGAGATAGTGTCATATTTACCACCCTCTTATTCACTCACATGATGTCTTCAAGACATTCAGCGTTTTTGCAACATACTTATGACTTTGCTACAGTGGCATTCCATGTAGGTGTAAACTCTATGTTTTTTGCACTACTTAACTGTTTAGTGATAAATATTTTAAGCATCTGTTTAGTTTATCTCGATTTCTTTTATGTATTGATGATGGCACAAATTTCAATGTATTTAGTTAGTGCTCCTTTTGGTGGTACCGTGCAATTAGTTATGACAGATGCTGACTTTGTCAGAATATAGAATATTTGTAGAATTGGATCCAGCATGGTTGTCATTCTACATGTACATACTCAGTATTTGTATATCGTACTGTAATACAAATATGTATCTACTTACATCAATATTTAAATACTACCATCCTATGTTATTATCAAATATCATTGATAAGTTGTTACTTCGTCTTTAGTATTAGAAGGGGATCACGTGACTTTGGCAGCACTATAGAAATGCCAAACTTATATAATTATGTACATTTCTGTTATGAAGGTTGATAGACTAGAATTTTTCACTAGATTTCTTCTTTATCAATGATCGCTAGATCTATGAATTCCCTGTTCCATGACACACTATTCGTCAAGTGGTTGTTTTACAAATTCCCATGTCACTACATAATATTTTTTTTTAAATTTATGTATAATTACTTTTTTTTTTTTCATCTGGCAAATATTTCATAATCCACGGTTAGCAATGTTTGTCAGCGATATACTTGATCAAGGTTTTTCTTTTGTAACCTGACTCAATAGATCAAAATCATATGAAAGAACATAGATTTCATAGGGAAAAATACACGAAGTACAAATATAACAATGATTTTGTTGATGTTACAACTCGTGTTTCTTGCCTTTATTCGGCATTTCGGTTTAAAAAATTGCTAGTTCCTATATACATAAAAAAGCCAGAGAGTAGGAACCAAATACAAAAATGAAAATAAGAGAGATGAAGAAATTGTCCAACCATCATAGAAAAAGATACACGTTAATATTTTGCTTAGCCCTGTCAAAACCACAAACTGTAATGGACTGGTCTACAACAATTGAAAAGAAGGAAACCATTATGGTACTTGGGGTTGAAAGGGTTAAGATACATAAATGTATCCAGTATATTTAGTGTCTCTACCTCGCAAGACATAATGTACTTAAGTACAAGAGAATCTGTCCATGAATTGTTTTTTTCTTACTTAATATTTGTAATTGGTGCTTTTACTGATTGATTTAAGTAATACAAGTAAAACTCATGCCTTGTTCAATTTATTCATGCAACTACAGTTGTCTATATTGATAAATGGAGAGGAGATTTCAATGTCACAAATTTTTATTTTATATTTATATAAATATTGGTCCTTTTTTATGTACTCGGATGTAAAATGGTTTCCAATGTAAATCAAAAATAGAAAAGATTCCCACATTTTATGCTTAAAAGATAACTTATACTATTTGATTATTTGAAGCTTTTTTGAAATATTTTTTGTTAGAAACAAAGTCACAGAAATTTATGATGCCTTAATAATCTGTCATTTTTTTTTACACGTACAAGATCAGAAAATGGTTTTAACTGTACAACTTTTTCTCATAATGGACTTAACTTCTATATTATCAATATAGGTCTTGTTGTAGATATAATAAACAGTATTCCCAGGGAAAAGTCCCTGTCTGTCTTGTTATAGATTAATAAATGTTTATTCTTAATACAAGAGTTGATATCAATTTTATCCTACTTCAACAGATCCACAACAAGTGGAGGAGGAATTCGTTGGAGGCAGTTGATTTTATTTTGTTTTTATGAGGAGCTAAGATTTGTTATGTTGTTAGTTACTATTTATTTACCTTCTATTCTTTATGTATACACAGTGCATGTGTCTGCCTTCTATGAAGTCGTTTATGTACTAGTGAAAGTATGTGGACAATTTGAAAGTTCTGTTATACATAGGATGTGCGTAGCATCAGCATTAAAACCAACTTGAGGTTGTGTCTTAGCAAGTTATATAATGAGGTTACCGATACAAATGTACAGTGATAATGGATGTTATATGTAATGATGATGCTTTGGTTTGTTCAATATTTTCATTTTGATAGGGTAAAGAGAAATACATTTTTCTTGATTCATTTTTTCCCTAATATTAAAAAGCTGAGATGTGAAAATTTGTTTCACACGTACTAGTAATTTAGAATTTGAACTGGGTCACATGCAGTGCCGAAATTTTCAAATGGGACATTTTCAAAGCTGATCGGCTGACAACCATGAAAATGACCTGTAACTGGAATAAAAACTAAGGCTTTGTTCATGCAATTAAAATTCATTTAAATCAAGTCAAACAGAAAGTTATATCTGTAGACTGTCATTAAGTTTTAAATACTTTTATGGCTAAATGATTGAATTAATAACAAGAGAAGAGGGAATTTAGATTTTTGTAGCAGATTTCTGTATGTCTGAAACTTGAGATACCTAACTAAGACACAAGGTTGGGAGGTTTAATTTTACATCTGATTTTTCAGGATTTTCCTTTTCATTTTTAATATATTGAGAATATTATACTTTTTTCTCAAATAGTTGTGGAGTTTATAGGGTTATAGTAGAAACAAACACAAACTTTCAATGAATTTCTAGTTCTTAATCAAGAAGTATGGAACACTTTTTCAGATGTCCTAGATAAGTGATGTCTCTTAGTATTTCTTTACTTGTATTTCTTGAGAGATTTATCAGAAAAGTAGTCACTCTTTAAACTATCTGTTGTCAGCTTTTTATGTTTGTTTGAAAGGAAAGGTTACTGCATCTTTTTTTGTAAATCAACTATAGCTTTATATCAAATCATAAATTCCCCACCCTTTGTAATTCAACATGATTGTCAATTTATGGTTGTGAACTTGGAGTGTTTTACTCTTAGTTAAAAATCATACTTTTTATTTTTGAAGATTAAACAGAGATGACATTAACTCTGTTTAATGTGGAGTGCCGTCCAGTGTTATTTATTGTATCATCAGTATAATGTTTTATTTTATGACAAAGTTAAATAAGTTTGATTTCTTCATATTCATTTTCCAGTTTGTCCTTAATAAAATGTGCCACACCTCATTCCTTGCATTGTTTGTTCTCTTTTATTGCTCATTTACGTGTGATTTTTAGCTCGGCTTGCAAAGGGAACTAATGCTGATGGCCCATCATCAACGTAGATCTTGGCTGTCACATTATTAATACTATGATAGTCAGAGCAACCAACCTTACATGTATGATGCATCTGTATTTGTTTGTTCTTCTCTCCTTGTATTTTCATGAGTGATTTTGGGCTCGGTTCACAAAGGGAGAGGGACTAATGCAAATGTCCTTCATCAACATCCATCATTGATGGCCACATTGTTCTAACTAGGTTAGTTAGAATCACCAAACTTACATGCATGGTGCATCTGTATTCGTGAAGTTTGAATGTAGTTTCGGGTGAAACTCCAATATTCCATATTTTCTGCTTGAATGGACATCTGAGAAGACTTATAATATGATAGCTAAAGCTTTGCAATGATGAAAAAGAGGAGGAATGCTTCATAATCATGAAAAAGAGGAAAAAGGTAAAAATTCTGCATTTCTTGTATATTTATCCCTGAGTTGGTTTTGCACAAATTGTTACAGCAAAACGTGTACAAAGCAAATGAAAATGGACAAATACTGATGTCAATAATAAAGCAATATATTCGGTGTTTTGCTGATTTGTACCGAACATGTCCACTACACGAAAACTGATCTAAATATAATTGTGGTTTGCCACTTCAATATTAGGAGAAATATCTGGTTTTTCATAGCCAGAAAGAAATTTTTTATACACAGAATGGCATATGACCTAAATCGTTTATTTTATTTGGACTAGCACACAGAAAGAAATTTAAAGATACCAAGAGTGCATTCAAAAATCGGATAACATCATGACGAAAAATGGGAGAAAGAGAGGAGACAATGCCACAAAAGTAATCTATACAACAGCAAAACAAAAAAGCTGAGAAACGAAAATCACACTGAAAGTCGGGAATGAGTTCAGGTGCTCCGGAAGGGCAATCAGTTCCTACTCTAAATTCGGCACCCGTCGTGTCATCTATGTAACAACGTCAAAAGACTAAAAAAATGAATGTTACGAAAGTAAACAAAATTCACAATAGTAGATCTATACTTCAAAGTGTAAGATAAAAAGTTCGCAAAAGCATATTAATATAGTTGAACGTGTGATATGCTATTGACATTACTGATACCCACATAACTGTACACTGTAATCTGCTGACAGTCACATGTCGTTGACCTTTGAAGTTTTATTTACTTAACACACGTGATTGGCCCCATTTATCTTGACTTATGTTCATTGTCTGATCATTTCTGAATAATTGTTATCTAGATATTATATATACATCTGAGAGATGTTTTGATGTACACTGACCTGAAATAGACTTTCCACACGCTCTCACCTGCAAAGATGTTCATGTTAAAATAAATTTTAAGAATCTTTGATAGTTACACAAGAGACCACTGAAGAAAACAAAGAAATTGGTTCTTTAGTAACCGAAGGGGAAAAAAAGAACCCTGTTGGGCTTGGTGCTATATATTCGACAAATACATCTTTCACGATTTACTAAAAACCCTGTTCTTGATGTCAAAAAATCACACTGTACAGATTAAGGAAATTAACTGTATTCAAAAACGAATTTTCAGCAATAGTAAATTGTCATTTTTTTTATTTGGCTTGCGACACGCTTGATACATTTGTAATATTGTGGCGGATACACTTCAAAAGTCATTGGCTTACCACAAAGTATAAAACCGGCAAATTTCTCGCATATTTGACGTAGGTTCCAGGTAAGCTCGTACACGCGCAGAAGAGGCGAGATACTTAATATTAGATGATTAGAGCTGATTTGCTTTAACTATGCGATCACGGCTTATGAATAAATAACTTATTACTTGTTATTTCAGAATCATATACAGTGGAACCTCACTATTAAGACCACCCATGCAACTGGCTAAAATTGGTTTCATTAGTGAGGTGGTCTCCTAAGTGAGATTAAAATAGCATTAAAGAGTGATAAACAGACTGAATTTGGGTGGTCTTAATACTGAGGTGGTCTCCTAAGTGGGGTGATCTTTAAAAGGTTCCACTGTATGCATTTTGTTTTGGGTCACAATAACAAAGAACATAATGTATATGTCTAGGTGATCCTAATTTGTATATCGTGCTCCTCTGAATGTTACCCAGTTGCCGTGGTATTTACACCCAGAACTATACCTGTTTTATTACATTTCATAACCGTCATATAGTTATAATCTTTCATGAATAAAAAGTTTTTTTAAATACCAATCAGAAATGCACGTACAAGTACATGAAAAATTTGATTTTAATTACGTACAACAAAGTATAAAATTTTATGCACTTTCCCAACGTACATCATAATTATCAGTTTTATTTAGACATCAGTTATCGCATGACGGTCGTATAATACCCCTTATCAAGTTAATGGCAGTTTCAATATGCACCCGTCGTTGATAAAACTATAAGCCTTTCCCCCTAGACCAATGATGAAGATTCAGATACGTTGTCTTATTATTGTCTTTCTTCTGGCCCCGCCGGGCGTTTCTGGACATCTTTGCCTGATACAACCTGATCAGAGAGGAGGCTGGGACATATCTGGGGTGAGTTTACCGACATACGAATGTATGTAACAATAATAATATATATGTGACATCGCTACACATTTGAGCATCCACGGAATGTCATAGTAAGTACAGTGTAACCTGCCTCAGTGACCCGCTGAATCAAAGGACTACCTGTCTTATGTGACCTAAATGTATGATTCACAAAATGGCTATTTCCTATATAAATCATCTGAATTAACAGACCACCTGTCATATGTGACCATAGTTGCCCCTTCCCTTGGACGGTCTCTTAAAACAGGTTAGACTGTATCTGCATTTTAAACACATGAATCTCAATGATAGAATTAAACATTGCACAACTTTTTTACACAGACCGGAAGTAATGCATGTTTTCGCCAGGAGGCGCCATGTGGAGGACAAGCACCGCCACAGGATATTTATCAGACTTGGTATGGAGGACAACAGACTTTTGTAAAATGGAATCAGAACTTTAACCATTACGAAGTTGGCTATCCAGGTATGTTTTGAAATGGATAGTGACAATTTATTGATAAATAGGTTTTACCTCGAATAAAGATAAGAAATGCAATACGACGTCACGGAATGTGATTAATGTTCTGTTTAGGCGATAGGTCAACTTTGGCGTCATAATGGATTTGCGTCATTTTTCATGACGTCAGGGCTGGGTACCATAAAAGTTAAAACATTTTTTATATATGAGAATTTTCTCAGATCCAGATTCTCAACCGATCAAAATTAAGAATTGTTTGAGTAAAATCTCAGACTTTGAATAAATGCTTAATCTTCTTGGCGCCGAGTGCTGACGTCTTGAGAATGACACAATTCCATTGTCTTTTATGGTGCCATTCCCATCAAAGAATCAACAACAATCAATCATTTCCGTATGTAAAGTAATATGTTTTAAAGTCAGGTATGATAAGTGTGACAATATTAAATTTTCAAACGTTTTGTAGGATATATGGACATTTCGATCGCTCCAGTTGACACAGACGACTGGCAAGTGTTGGCTTTTCTCTCAGACACCTACGTGTACGCACAAGACTACCAGCACAACTTTACTACCTTTATTGTGAGTATGCAAATTTTGAGTGATTACAAATAGTTATTTAAAGACAAGTTTATAAAAAACACACACACACACCCGAGAATGTAGTAGATCTCGTGCCATCATAATTTCTTTGGTGATATACACATGGTGAGATTTGTAATTCAAGAAGTGGTCGATCTATTATCGAAATATTACGCTAATCTGATTATTTGTGACATCAGAAGCTTACTCTTCCATGACACCTGATCCCACCTCTGTGACGTCCGTCTTTGTCCAAAATTCATCAAACTTGTATATTGTCCCTTTGTTCTTCTGGCGATTGATGCCGTGGTATCTGTGATTTTCATACTATGTAACATCCAGAATTGTATACTTCATTTATTTATATATCATCTGCAATAAATTTGGGGTATAATAAGTATTCAAAATATAGGACCACATTTTTTTAAAATATAAAATTGTATATTTCTGGCTAATGATACATCGTAATCGTATTATTTTTAAAGAATACAGCCAAGGTTTTGAAGGATATCTTATCATCAATAAGTAAAACATGCAGATTATAATCTGATGTGATAGCTTTTCTTTATGTTGTATCTCCCGTCTTCCTTAGAACACATTTTAAGAATTACCTAATTAGCGTTGTAATGACATCACCACTGAGGCGTTGATTTCGTTATGATAGGTTGTTCCTGATAAGTCATGTAGCCACTGTGTCATACGAGCCAGATATGTCAGTCATAAGCCAGGAGAGGGGACATTTTACCAATGTTCAGATGTTATTGTCAACTCAACCAAACAGTGGAATCCGGACAAATCAGTCCCCGACAGCTCACTGCTGAGCCATCGTGAATATAGATCGTCTATCAGGAAGATAACAAACGTAGACAAAACTGTTCCATCCCTTACTGCGTCTGATATGTCACTTAGGGGATTCGCATTCTCCCCGTTTGATGCTGATACATTGAATTTGATAAATGTCACCTTTGATGGTCAAGTCCAAACCTTCGGAGAGTTCCATTTTAATCTGCATTTCAATGTCGATACAACAAAGCGATTGACAAAAGACTTCTTACAGAAAAAGCCGAGAAGTTTGCAAAGCGTAGTGGATCCAGACCACATGATGTACATCGTTGATTCTGTATGTACCGTGAATAGGCGAAATAATCTTGTGGTCATATACCACGAGGATGGAAGTATGGACGAGCCAGGAGCTACGTACCTGGAATTTGATACTCATCAAGGAACAGTCGCATATAAGAGTAAAATAAGCAACCTGGTATACACAACATTAAGCGCCATCATGGCGTTTTCTGATGACACCCTGTATACCTTCGGTGTTCTGCCAAACTCTGCTGGGGGTATGTAAGCATTAACTCACACTAGGTTATATACCTTTTATTCATGTTCACCCTACTTCGCAATCAGTCTCTTCAAATAAAATGGTAATGTCGATGTAGATATTTTCGCGTGTTTTAATTACAGTCCAACCTGCCTTAATGACCCACAAGGATCCTATGTCTTATGTGACTTAAATTCATGGATCCCCAAATGATTTTTCCTATATTTTGTAAATAACCAGAGTTAAGATACCATCTGTCATATGTAAACCTTTTTTGTTCCTTCCATTTCGCGGTCTCTTAAAACAGGTTACACTGTGCGCGATTTTCTTATGCAGACCATATATGTGGGGCGTTTCATGTAATGTCAATACTTTGACGACTTATTCACGTGGAGATAAGTTATATGTTATCCCACTATAGGACTCGTATGCAAGGGGTAATTTACACGAAAACCCTTCCATGCTCATTTTATTGCTAATATCCACACTCACTGTCACGTAATAACGATTATCTTAAATCAGCGACTTTGAATATTTTGACGACACGATTGCAATTTGAGAGTAAATTAAATTTTGTAAAACTGTAGGCGATATGGAACGAACTTTGTATCATTGATATGAAACAGAATAGAAATAGACGTTGCTATAGAATTTCATATCATTATTATGAAACAGAATAAATATAAATGTTGCTATAGAATGGTATTGCTTTGAAGTATTTTACCACAATGTCTTGATTGTGTCTTGTTACAGGATATAACTTTGTTTTGGGACATTTAACTCTGTCATCGAATGGAACAACACTCCCGTACAATTACAAGGAATTAATTCGCAGTGATCCAGAACCACTTTATGTTAACTTTCAATGGGCAGAAGCTGACGAGGAAAATGGTAAAATCTACGTACTGATGGGAAATGAGAATGCCCCGGCTAGATTGTTGGCCAGGATTTACACTTTTGACATCAAACAAAAGTATGTGGAAGCATTCATTGTTTTATTACCGATTTAGTATAATGGAAATAATTAAGACTAGACATAAAAGTGTTTAATGCTGATTAATACTGCTGAATACATTTACATGACAGGAGTAATATCGGTGAAAAACGTTTATGGTTTCATTAACCCTTTCAACCCCAAGTATCGGACTGATATACTCTTTTTCATTGTCTTAGAACAGTCCATTCCGGTCTGGGTGTTGAAAGGGTTAATATTGAAAGTAAAAACTAATCATTGGTACTTCAGTGTAATGTAAGGTTGATGCAGAAAATAATTTAATCTTCCTTTTTGGTACTCATAAGGATACAAAGAGTCTTCAGATACAAAGAGGGAATTAGTGGTTCCAATGTAAAAAAAAATAGATTACAAAAAAGTGGAATGTTGTTAATTTATTGTGTCCTTTATTAACTTTTAATTAGGAGAAATTAAAAATGATTACAGGACAATTTGTTCCTACAAAATAAATTTACATCTTGATACTTCAATGTATAAAAAGGTATGATGAAGAAAACTACGAACTATGAACGTTAATTTCCTTTAGAAACCCTTATATTTTCAAAAAGTAACTAAAAGCAAAGAGGGAATCGATGGTTGTAATGCCAAAAAACCTTACAGTAGATTATAGATAAATTTGTCCTTACAATGTATAGTATACATGTGCTTAGTTTGTAACTTTCTTCTAAATCTAAAATTAGTAAAGGACACACAGTTTTACCCGCATGAGGGGCCCACTGAATAAAAGAACATACTTTCTTATGTTACCTAAATGTATGGCTCCCAGTATAATCTTTTCCTGTATAAATCACCTGAATTTAGAGACATCCTGTCATATATGACTCGTTTTGCTCCCTCCCTTGGACAGTCACTTAAAACTGAGCGATTTCAACTACTGTAAATCCAGAAATTTTTGCGGAACTTTATTTAAGCGAATCAATGGTCATGTAATTATTAGCGATACTGTATTTTCGCGTTCATGAATTAAACTTATAACTTTGTAATGTTTGATGCATATAAATACAAAATGTATCAGGTGAGTATATTTAGCAAGGACTGTATTTTCGCAAGTAAATATTCTCGCGTAAATACGCAAAAATAAAATTCTCGCGAATAATACTGGATTTACAGTACATAAGACATGAAGGTAATACATGTAACTGGGGGATACAGTTATAATATTTTCACAATTTCTTTCAGAACCGTAACCAATGTAGAATTGGACGTGTCTGGTAACGCCTTCATGAATTTTCATTTTTACAAGAAAACAGGTTAGATATTATTCCTGAACATTTTCGATACAATTGAAAGACATTTGTGAGCGATAAAAGCAGAAGAAATTTTCAGATATGAATCTTTGGCGAAAGCAATCTCTTGTCTGCTTTATGGGACAAAAATTCGGGTATTGAGTGTAACTAGTTGTTGTTGTTGAAGTTGCGTTGTTGTTTAACGTCCCACTCAAGAATATTTCACTCATATGGAGAAGTCACCGTGTGTCGGTGAAGGGCGACAAATTTTGGGTGTGCTCGGCACTGCTGGCCGTAGAGCAGGGAGTGTTCTTTAACGTACAAACACCTACTGTGACACGGGACCTCGGTTTTTACTGTCTCATCCGAAAGACAGGGACGGCCAACCGCGGAGTGTGTAATTAATTAGATTTTCTCTTGTCAGTACTTGGGGCGCAGATAAAGAGCAATTTTCATTGCATGTATTTTCTTTTCTTGAATGAGAGAAGGTACCAAGCAAGATATGCTGACCATTCTTATCTTTTACAGGAAAATTGTACGCCGTATCGCCCGGTACTCACGATTCATTGTATAGCCCTCAATGGATGCTTATAGAGATTGATCCAACTTCCGGAAGTGTTCAGCAGAAATTCTCGCTGGACAAATATGGTAAGAATCATCTTTGGTACTCATGCTTATCTTGTTCCTGAAACAGGTCTAACGGACACGTGTATATTATTTTATCCGTTACACTGATTTGAATAACTCACGACAATACTACATCTTTTTCACTTTCTTATGGTTATACCCGTCTTTTTTACTGCGTCTATTTATCATCTTTAACGGTAAAAGAAATTCACTGCATCTATTTATCATCTTTCAAGGTAAAATATATTCGGAAAATTCTATCGGTACATTCATGAACCTGGTTCAAATGTAAATAGTGATTCATTTTTGCTGTAGATAGATATTTTGGTTGGTTGTAGTTTTGTTAATGTCCAACTCAAGAATATTTTACTATATAGAGACGACACCGTGTCCCGATAAGGGCGAAATAATTTGCCTATGCTCGGCACCTATGACCGTAGAACAGGGAGGGTTCTTAACGGCCCGACACTTACTGTGACACGGGGCCTCAATTTTTAATTTGTCATCCGAAAGACATGAACAGTCAACCATATTTAAGGAAAAATCATTTATAATAGGTTTATGTACAATTTTCATCACTTTTAAGAAAAAGACTAAAATCTCTTGTAAAATGGGTGAAATAGAAGATACCAAGGGTCATTTTAAATAGAATAAGTCAACGACAGACAAAATCGTGGCCAAAACAAAAAGGAAACAAAATTACAAACAGAAATACACAAATACACTTATAACTAAAAATAGTGTAACACGAACCCCACTAAAAAGCGGGGGTGAGTTCAGGTGCTCCGGAAGGGTAAGCAACTCCTGCTCCACGCGTGACACCAGTCGTGTCACACAAGAATGAGTCACAATCGGTAATTGTTTTATTTCGTTACAGATCTTTTCAGAGGATATTTTGGCGGATCCGTCTTTAATGGAATCGACCAAAACAAAGGGATATTGTACCACGTTATGCAAATGAAGAACATTGATGCGGATGCTATTGCAGCAATTGACATAGTGAATGAGAAAGTGACATACTCTCAAATGACCAACCTGCGATATATATACAACATGGCACTTACTGATAATACTTTTTAACAATTTTATCATGAGAACAATCAATGAGGCCCAAATAGAAATTAACGGGAATTATCCACTCATGAAATATAATTCCGAATTTTAAATGGACGTGAAAAGAATGCTTATATGACAATATGAATAGAAATCAATAACCGTGCAAATGTATCAATGCTTCTTGTTTCCTGAAGCTACGTATGCATTTGTCAGATACCATATGCACTTTCTAAAATAAATTTTATATTTGATTACAGTATTGAAATTTTATGCAAAAGTTTTTTGTTTTTATTTTAATTCATAACCTATGCATAGAAACGGCAAATCATTTCGTTATGTGCATTTAAATCTAATCAATGATAAAGTCAAATTAATACAAAGTTATTTTGAAACACAAATGATATTGATGCAATTGTCTGTTAACATGTTGAAAGGGTCGAAATTATGGTGTGTTACAGCTACAAATATTGCAGATCAAATTATCGTCGAGTTATGTTTGGACTTGCACCTTTGACAATATTGAAATTATATCAACAGTACTTTAATTTGAGCTTATAAGTGCAAAGTTAAGTTCATAAGCTTGGAATATTTACTCTAAATTTCCTAAAAGTTTAATTTGAAAAATTACTTTATATCCGATTACATGAGAACGTGACTTAGTGCGCAGCTGTTTTCCGGGTAAATATAAGCCGTAATGAATCTGTGCAACCACCATATTTGCAATGTTCACACTCAATAAGTGTATGGATTTTGTTGGACTCCAACGGCGAATTACAATGTATATGTACATGTGTATTATGACTTGGTGTTTCATTATATTAATTACCTCACCTGAGCCAAAAGTATAAGGAAATATATTCAAAATCTTCTTCTCAAAAAAAGTCAATGCGAAGTTTTGATATTCAAATATGGCATTTTAATCCTTACCTTTATCTTTTTGAAGTGATTCATTGGCAATCCCAAATTTATGCTACTTTGTGAAACAAAATGCTTAGGTGAGCGATGTGGCCCATGGGCCTCTTGTAGTTATTTTCTGTTCTTAATCTTGTACTTTGGTCTTTCCGTCGTTTTTATCACATATGCGCACAAACATATACATTTCTATGTGCCGGGACACGCACACTCATACACATACACTGGTTTGAAAAAAAAAACTTTGTGCAGATGTGCATGGGTGATTTTTCTTATGAATTCCTATTACATCGTCAAAGAATCGAGGAAAAGAACTTTAATCTTAATCTATCCTTCAAATATGCACCTCTTCACGTCATCAATTGACATTACCGTATTACACTTATATAATACATTGTATTCTCGGATTCTGAGCCTAGGTGACACTACAGGCGCAGTCCGTTGAGCAGGAGTTGTGTTTCCTTCCGAAGCACCTGCACAAACCACTGGTTTTTAGTGTGGTCCGTGACTCTATTTGTTCTTGTGTGGATTATTACTTGTACTATTGACTTCTTTTGTTTTGGCCAGGCCGTTGTGTGTCATTCGATTTTGAATTTTGAAATCCCAATATGGTAACTTTCTTATTTTAGTGCCGTTATATGAAAAAATTGAGCCGAACAGGAAAGGGTTTGAGTATCATCTCCGATGGTAGATATAGTAAAAACCGAGGTAAAGTGCCACAGTGGGTGTTGGTAAACACAAAAATATCTCACTGATCAACATTCTTGAAAGATTCTCGAGTGAGACGTGAAAAAAAAAACCAAAAAGTAATTAGAAATGAATGCGTTGCACTAAGATCTATAACAACTGTATCTCAAGACAAAGACAACTTATTCACTACTCTTGAATATGGTATTGTAATCGAGAGAGTATTTAAAGCTAGCGTGTTCCTTAAATACCAAAAATAATTTCAGTTGTTTGCATTAGTTTTGTTTTAGATATTTCATAGAAATATACTATATAAAAAACTTAAATTGATCATGCTAAAATTGTCTTACATTACGTGTGATGTATTTCCCTACTCCGTTGCAAAATATCATCGATCGAATTCAAAGCGTTTTTCAAAATTTAGATCAAATGATACTACAGAAAAAGCAATTCAAAACAAAACGTAACGCAAATATATATATATATATATGCTTTTTTTTGCTTTTAATTTTAACGGCAGTCGTACAATGAATACAGATAAATGTGACAAATGACGAAACGGAAATCCACTAACTGGACTTAACAATAAAATAACCAAAAAAACAGCATTCGGTGAAGGAAACTGGTTTAAATTACTTTTTTGTTAAAAGGGGGGATATTTGATGATACTAAGGGGGTCTAATTGAAATTGGAAAAAAAACCGCAAACAGTTTTAAAAAATGGTCGAATCAAAAAGAGACAACACTACAAACAGATATTCACACGATAAAATATGAATTTAAAACCAGGTAAACACGAACCCCACTAAAACTTGGGGTGAGTTCAGTTGCTCCGGAGGGTATCAACTCCTGCTCCACGCGCGGCATCCGTCGTAGCACCTATTTTTCAAATCCGGGAATAAGTCTCATCCGGTGATGTTCTTAAACGAAAAAAAGACGGGATTAGGTTACGACAAGGGGCACATATTCCTCATTGTCTGTTTTACCGATATACAGTAACAATCAGCCAGGTCATGATGGCGACCGTAAAACTTTCGAGGAGATTGGATTGGTTTTGCTGTTGTTAAGTATCCCACTCAACAATATTTTCCTTAT
>JACSZP010014506.1:0-23138 GCA_016161895.1 Pinna nobilis | reverse complement strand
CTCTCTCTCTCTCTCTCTCTCTCTCTCTCTCTCTCCTTGTAACATTCACAGGCATTTACATGTATCTTATGTCACAAAGATTTACTATCTTACTTCACATGATAGATGTAATTTAAATACCCCAGGACATTTTACCTACTGAGTACTCCAATGACTCGATTCTGTGGATTGCATAGTTATAATTAATTTCTATAAATTCATGAATATACAGATACATGTACATGAACAGAACTTCTCTAAATACCCAGAACTTAACCCACTCACCCCTGAAAACATTTTTGTTTGCCTAAATCATTGATTTAAGGAAGAGTCCATTTGACTTAATGAGTTAATCAAACTTTTACTCTACTAGTCATACTGAAAACGTCTAGGAAATTTGAAAGGTGGTGCTACCCCTCCCTAACTTTCTTAGGTCAGAATCTGCTAGTGAGGTCCTTCAATCAGAATAACATTAATTAAGAGCACATGTCACTTTCCACATAAATACTGGAATAACCTGTCTCACTCATAGTTGTGTTGGGAGTGTACAAATGCTGGGGTGTAGGGGTGACTACTACTACCAGTGGAGGGGAGTAAGGAGTATAAATTTCATCTCTCTTTTGACAGGGACACATTCAGTGACTTTCCATTCTACATTCACTTATCTGTGGTCTTCTAATCTAGATATATATGTGTTTCTTCCTTTTTTTTTTTTTTTTGCTTATCATGGTGTATTACAAATAAAACATAATTATCAAACAATGCTTCAAGATCCACAGCATGAGAACTGAATATTGATTGGAGCAATTAATTTACACACATGTGTTGTAGTTTTACACCTACATATAATCTGGTGCATTATTTATATCCATTAATGTGGAGTTTTGCTATCCAACTACATGTACATGTATGTTTTTCCATAACATGTTTGATTGGTTGTATTGTTATTTAAAATCCCACTCTAGGATCTATCAAATCATATGGCGATGCCATCAAAGGGCAATAAATTTGGCCTATGCACAGCACTAATGGCCACTGAGAAGGGAGGGTTCTATAACATTACACATGCCAACACCTGCTGTGGCACAGGACCATCTCATCTGACAGACAGGGACACACCGGTACCCATATCAACTGTGATACAAGACCTTGGCTTTTACTATCTCATCTGAAGGAGAGGGATAGCCACCTGCAGCATTACACAGATTCAAACCCATGACCTTACATGAAAGAGAGCCCACTCACCACTGTGCCACAACAGCCCCTCCATAACATGAGAAACTTACTGTATGATCGGGCACTTTCAATGATGCCATGTCTAACTTAAATGTTAAAAATTTAAAATGTTGTTGTTGTTAAATATCTCACACAAGAATTTTGTATGAATTGTCACAATATGCAGGTGAAAGGCTTTGGGAATTTGGCTTGTGCTCGGCAGTTACACCCATTGAGCAGTGAGGGTTCCTTAACATTTGTTACACCTACTGGATACAAGGACCTTGGTTTTTACTGTCTCTTATCTGAAGGACAGGAAAATCCAGTCACCTCCACCAAGCAGATTTGAATAAATAGCTTCATAATCTGCAAGTAAACATTCTGGCTCTAAAAATGTTCAATGCAATACATTGTACTGACACCAGATCTACAAATTAAGATTCAGCCATTATTAAACTTTTGGTTGCTTTTCTCAAGACTCAGAAGACCATCAGATTCAGAAAACTACAATGAGTAATCCGCTAACCCAAGACAAACTCTGACCCAGAGGCAATCAGACTGGTGGCTATTTCAATCCCTTCTCCAGTGATTCACTAGAGATCTCCATCACTTAGCATCACTAAAAAATCCACCTCCAAACATACTACCTAGTTCTGATACTGACCTGGAGATGCTGGAGAAATTGAATAAAACTACAGTCTCTACTGCTGTGACATTATTTAACATCTCCAGTAACAAAACCTGGACAGTTACTGATCAGACTAATATTGTAATAAGCACAAACACAGTGTAAACTGTTTTAGGAGACCTTCCATGGAAAAAAGTATAAATGTTCCAATACAGGGCTCAAAATTAGCAGAGGTATGCTGGTCCATGGCCAGTAGATATTCCAATCTGAATGGGCCATCTAATGTCTCTTCTGAACTGGCCTTGTTGTCCAATAGAAATTCCGGAAAGAAAATTCTTATCTGCATGATTATATTTCTGGTGCATGTATGCCAATTTACCAGTAAATGCACCAATGCACCATCCAGATATATTCCATTCTTATCACATTGTCAAATTAAGATGATGAAAATGAAGACTTGTAAAAGTTTTTCTGATTGTTGTTCCTTTTTTCAACGTGGGCCAGTAGATGTTTTTTGGGGGCCAGCAGATTTTTAAGCACTGGCCCTGTGGGCTACCAAAGACGATTAGCTAATTTCAACTTCTCAGCAATATGACACATGGTTTCTCAATTTGGTTAACTTGATATACTGTCCTCTTTAAGAAGTATCATTAATTATCATACAACTGCATTTTTTTCAGATTCAAATACAGGAAAAAAAGGATCAACTGTGTATGAAGACTTTATGGCCATAAGACCCCCCCCCCCCTATTGTAGCATTTACATGTATGTACAAATCAACACCTATTTAAAGAGGTTACATGTCCCTCTAGATAAAGACTTTGTTTTGTCTATAGCTGAGGATCGTTATATGTGCAGCCTCAGGTTTCAATATATGCTTTTTAAAATAATTCTCAGTTACAGGATATTTAAGTCCCTAAATTTTCTGAAACATGCTAATAGGAGTTCTATCAAAGTCTTTTCAAAGANNTCACATAAGACAGGTAGTCCTTAAATCAGGTCACTTACATGTAAAAAAAATCCATGAGACATATATCAACATCCCATAGGACAGGTAGTTGCTTAAATCAGCGAGTTCATAATGTAGGTTAGACGGTACATTCATCAGGCAGGGAGGCAAATTCGGATCTGTACATGATTTTAGGAAATAAACAAATCAGTATTTTCTAGCAGCTAGCAGTCTTTAATTGTGTTCTGAACATCTGATGGACAAATCGCTGCTAAATTTGTAGCATTGTAGCTATTTGTGCAAAGGGGTAAAATATAATCTATACAAACCATCACTACTAAAGCTTCCATTCATGTTGAAAGCCTGTATTTTTGCATTAGTGATAGACATAGTCATGCTAACGCTCGATCCCACTGGTGGAAAGTTTCTTTTGATTTCAGAATTACACTCAAATGCCTGATTTGCATTACCAAGTCCTAGGCTTCCATCATCAGGGAGACTGATTATTGCTGTAAAAATTTGACAAATATGTTATAATAATTCATCATGTTAAAACATTTTCAAAATATAGCCGACAGAGTACATATCTGTCCCCCATATTCATTTGTGATCAGCCCGGCAGAAAATGCACCATGAAGAGATTTCAACGGGGAAACCAGAATGTCATGATTTTGTAAGACTCCTATATAATGTGATTTTGTAAGACCCTTTTATAACTTCTGAAAAGTGCTATTAAAATCTTCATTTTTGAATTCCCAGAAGTACCTGTATTTGAGAAACAAAAATTAAACTTTCTACATCTGAAATTCTATGACAGCCATTTTTCTGATGTGGCTTAATTGCAGAATGATAAAGAAGAATCTAAGGAAATCAAAAGTGCAAAGTTAATGAAAAATTCATTTTTAGTTTTTGAGAAATCAAAATAAGCATACAGTGTACATAAACACACAAATATGCCNNCATACCAATGATTATCAATGATACCAAAAATAATGAAAAATTGAACAGAAATCCACATACCAGGTTCACTGCCATTGAAAAAAGAGGAAGGATCATATGTAAACGTAAAATCCATAGTCACATCTGAAGCACTGGTTTGTGAGAATATAAATGTTACAGAATTTTCATCTGGAAGATTGGCTTTCAATGTGCGTGGAGTATTGATACAGTCACCACTGGTTACATTGGCACCATCAAGTGTGAATTTCTTCTCCTCGTTTCCATTAGTAATAGTAAACTCAGCATCCATCATAACTTCCATACATGGATTACCATCTGGATACCTCAGGTCAACTGCATTCAATCCCCCTGATGTCGAAATAATTTTTTTTAGTATAGAGTCAACATGAAGGAAAATGCCTGGTGATGCAGTGCCTAGGGATGGCAAGTGCTCTGTACCTTGCTGTAAGCCTTCATGTGAAGATCTGTGAGATGCTACATTGTAGATCACCGTCTTATTGATAACTGGCGCTTAGTGGGAAAAGATTGTGGTAGGGCTGCAAGTGATTGTCAAAGCGGACACAAAATCTATGAAGAGAATCATGGGCATATGACATAATCTATGAAGAGAATCATGGGCATATGACATAGCCTAGGGAAAAGTAACTACACTCAAGGAGAACAAGATGTGTTTGTGAAACACTAATGCCCCAAGATAACAGCTATTAAGAAAACTATAGCCAAAGTCTAGTCACGAAGAATACACATGTGAAATAAGTAGGCCATGTCACTTACAAATTAGAATTACAGCCAAAAGTAGGTCACAAGGTAAAAAATAATGGTATTAACAGAAAGGTCTTGCCACACGGGATACACATGAAATAAGAAAGCCTATTACTTAAGTTACCATTCAGGATTTACAGCCAGTGTTTCAAAGTTTTTTATTTTCAAAGAATCTAATGAAATCAAAAGTGCAGAGTTAACGAAAAAAATAAGCATAGTGTATATAAACACACAAATATGCCGGTACTCAATTTTCTATTTCAAGAGCATCAAAGCCTTGGGATGGCAAGTGTTCTGTAACTTGATGTAAGCCTTCGGGTAAAGGCCTGAGAGATGATAGATCGCTGGTGTATCAATCACTAGCGTGTATTGGGGAAAGGTTGTCGTAGGGCTGCAAGTGATTGTCAAAGTGATGAATGAAAGGGCCACTTATAGTTATAGGTTCGCTTTATACCAGACACGTATTTTTTGTTTTGTTTAAGAGGAATTCTACAATACCAATCTAACAACAATTCAAAGTTTTGGTTTTTGCCAACATACTGTCTGAATTTTATTTTCATTGCATTGATTGGGAATTACTAGTAATGAGAGGGGGAGAGATCTAAGATTTTCCGTTCAGCCCTGTAAACATTCCTACACCACTATACACTATTGTCAATAATAACTCTCAAATCACTTGATTAGGCTCTTATATCAGACATTGTCATCATAAAGAAATGTTCGAATAATAAGCATGAACATAAAAAAAGAAAATAAAAGATAAAATAAAAGAAAAATCATATAATGACAAAAACAAAAGTCTGAGTAACTTGGATATCATGTTTTTCATTTGATTAATTTGGGTAGGCCCAGAGATACATGTAATACAAAATGTGTCTATGAATCACAGATGTCAAGGCTTAGCAGCAAAGTAAGTCAAGGTAAAAAAATTATAAAAAGGGTAGTCTAAACCTAAAAGGTCAAAGGTCGGTGGTGAAACTAGCATCAAAAGGAAGATCTTGTCACAAGGAGGCTCAATGGTTTGAAAAGTCAGTTTTTTTGTTTTAATGTCACGAGAGAAGATAAAGTTAAAGAAACCAAGGGAGCGTTCAAAACAGACAACACCATGGCCAAACAAAAGGAGACAACACTACAGTACAGTAATACACACGACAATTCACAAAAAGTAAAAAACAGAGTAACACCAACCATACTGAAATCCGGAATGAGTTCAGGTGCTCCAGAAGGGAAATCGAGTCTTGTTCCATGTGTGGTACACATCGTGTCAAATTTGTTTCGAATAAGTCTAATTTGGTAAAAAGAAAAACCCTGATTTTCTTTCACAAATACCTTATTCATCGTTGAAATGATTGTTCATTTGAATATCAATAACACTGCAAAATAATGATGAGAGAGACGTGTACATAATGTGAAACCTGAATATTCAGCAATAATGAAGACCAACTCATATAAAGGACCAACAAAGTTATAACAATTTTGTCATCGTTCAAGAGTACTTGTGCCCCCAAAATTCGACCCCACTAACCAAGCCAAATCTAACCAGAAAACAAAGCGGGTTTAATTATGTGTTCCGTTATATATACATGTGTACATAATGATATGTAAGACGACAGGCGATATTCTATTCTTCTTTAAATTTGAACTGAATACCGTTACTGCTACAATGCATGTTACAAAGTGACAGGGGCTTATGGAATACCCATATTGACTGCATGGGCGTTGGCATTCGTACTGATGCTAATTTTAACCTTCACCTATGATAGCTAGGATTACCAACTCTTTATACAACTATTACCCATCACAAACTCAAAGGGAAATTAAGATAATTATTTCAGTTTTGTTTCATAAAAAAGAATGGCGAATAGAGATACAATTATCTCGTACTAGGCAAGGATAATTTTTTCTATATGAAAAACCACTCTTATTCTAACAAAATGTTCTCTGAAAATGAGAATACTTGAGTTTTTAGTTGACAACATATTTGTTCTGTTTGGTGGGCTAGTTTTTCAACAGACCGTAGGCATTCCGATGGGCACAAATTGTGCTCATCCTCTTGCTGACTTAATTATTTATTCGTATGAGGTTGACTCCATACAGGGGATTCTAAAGAATAATGACAAGAACTTAGCATGGTCCTTGAACTTCACGTTCCGCTGTATAGATGAAGATTATTCACTAAATAATACCAAGTTTATATATCGACTTACACCTTTTGATTGACAATGAAAGACGGCTGAAACCAAACTTTACGATAAAAGAGATGGCATCAATTTCCCTATTTTAAGTTTCCATTTTAAGGCATACATATAATACATACATATAAGGCAATATTCCAGCAGCACCTGTCAATTGAACATACATCTCTCAGTTGATAAGATATTCCAGAGTATGTGTTTTCTAACTAGATTTCCTAGATAGAGGGTTGATGTTGAGATAGAAGATACTTAAACAAGGAATCATAACTGTTAGATTGAAGTCATCTCTTCGAAAGTTTTACGGTTGCCACCAGAGACCTGGTTCACCGTTATAAAATATCAATTTTACAGATGAATAGTGATATGTTCCCCTTGTGATACACCTAATCCTGTCCTTCTTTTACCTGATACCTTTATTACCGACATTGATATTTTATAGGATTCGAAATATGGCTGACACGACGCGTGCCGCGCGCGGGGCATGAATTGCTTACCCTTCCGGAGCACCTGAACTTATCCCTGGTTTTAAGAAGGGTTCGTGTTACTTTACTTTTAGTTATGAGTGTAACTGTGTGTATTACTGTTTGTAGCTTTTTTTTTGTTTTAGCCTCGGTATTGTCTGTCGCTGATTTATTGAATTTTGAATGCCCACCCCTTGATATCTTCTACTTCTACCTTTTACACATGTTAACCCGTTTACCCATAAAGACACATTGAATTCACTTTAATCATTGATTTCATGACCTGTACGAAATAATCCGCCCAGACTTAAGCGGATTTCTAATAGGCGGATTCCGCCTGTTAGGCGGAAAAATGCCTTGATGCACTTGGAATTTGTTAGGCAGTATATGGCTCGAAACATTAAAATTAGCTAAGGCGCAAACCGTCTAGGTCTTAGACGGCGTTTCTTAGGCGTATAATCATGCTTAGGCGGTATATGGCTCGAAATATTTAAAGGAGCTTAGGCAGTGTACCAAATACACCTTATCCCCCTATTCTTAGGCGGAATCTCCCAGGAGGACATTTTCCAGGTGGAATCTCTCAGGAGGACATTCTCAAGGCGGAATCTCTCAGGAGGACATTCTCTAGGCGGAATCTCTCAGGAGGACATTCTCTAGGCGGAATCTTTCCCTCCATAAGACCTTTCTTTTCCATTAAGACCTCCATATCAGAGAATCTTGATTTTACTCAATATCTCAGTAGCTATTCATGATATCAATATGATTTTATTGTCAATCCCAGTATTTTGAGGAGCAAAGAACAAGATTAAATCATTTTTGTAAGGACCACAATAATAATTTGTGCTGAGTACGAATGTTCAAGTTGAGTCGCCATTTTTGAAAATTTCATTTTCGTCAATATCTTAGTAACTGATCAAGCAATCAAAGGAATTTGGTGTCTATACACATGTTTTAGGGGTAATTTTCATTCTCTCTATTTATCTGTGTGTCTGTGGCCAAAAAACTTAATCATTGGTCATGAGTAATGAATGAATAGCGATATACATGTACATGTAATCCCTGGGCTTTCATACTGGAACCTCGATATCAAGACCAACCAAAAGACTCTCTAAATTGGTCTGATTTTTTCTTGCCATACTAGTGCATTTGTCACAAAAATATGTTTATTAATTATCTTTCCTGTTTTGAATTAATTTATATCTCATTCCACAATCTTTTAATCAATTGATAACATCAAGACCCCGGATAAAACTGTGTAAGGGTAAACCTTATAAGCTTAGTGCATATAAACTGGCTATCATCTCATATAATTAGAGTATTGTAAAATATTCAATGCTTTTCAGTTATTAATTAACCTCATTTTTAGTCATGAATACATGTATGCACTGTAGATTGCTTTTAGTGAATGGTGAAGCAGCAGTGGATTGGAACAAATGGTACCCTCCACGTAGTCTTCTTGTGACCCAGTGACCCAGGGTAACATTTGATACTGATAACCTGAGAGTATTCATGGACATCACATGCAATCCGTCAGGTAAAGCGACTGGTGTGGGGTGAATGTGAAGGAAATACTGTACGCAGAATAGTATAAAACATTTCTGGGTTTAGGAATCATTCTAAAACATCTTCATCATCAAAACGTCACGGGCATTAGCCAATCACAACAGCGATTGTGACGGTGTTGCATTTATCTAGTCTGCTCTACATACGAGCCGTAAGCGTCATGTTCGTAACAAAACGAGCATATTAAACAGCGATTGCGCCGTATTGCAAGCTTTTTGAAATTTTGAAAATTAACTAACAAGATTAGATAAACATGATAATCACTTCCAATGAGTTGTGTATTTTGTTTCTACCATAACACTGGATTAATTTGCAAGTCAAAATATTAAAAAGCCAGGAAGAATATTTTTTTCAATCACCGGCACCATACAGTGCCAGTCAATGCATTGAGACGTCACGTATAATGACGTCAATTTATGACGTCATGATTGAATTTCCTGACGTATCAGCCAATCATAGCCTTTGGAAGTGTTAATCAACGTGTGGTTAATCGATATATTTAATCAACAGCAGCCTCGATTTTACAGCCGACTTAGAATGATTAAACTACGTGTGTTATGGTAGAAAGGAAAATTGTCATTGTCATTTGCATGGTACATAGATGCACGCATCATTTTGTTTACATTCAAATCCAGGTTTGTAATAGCATACGTGTCCATGGCTCGAAATTATTTTGTGTTTATTTCTTTCAAAGGAGTTGGAATCAATTTTACAGAATATCTTTGATAAGTAATCTTGAAACCAACTACAAACCACTAACTTTGAAGAATAATACCACACAGACATTGAATAAAACATATGTCACCAACCTGATATCAAAGTCGCCGATACAACAAATAAGAGAGAGGCGGATCTCATTTTGGCTTTATCAACTGAGGTGATGCTCGTAAAGTGTGTGACAAGTACCTGGAAAATAAAGTTATACATGTATTATGTAAACTTAAGAGATTTTGTTACTCAAGGTACAGTCTAAGGTGTTCAATATATAAGTACGAATAAATGATTCTAGAGTAAAATGTACAGTACTAACATGTATCAATCTGGCATGGAGTGATAAACAAAAAGAGTCAAATTATCAATATGATATGGAGTTAGCTATCCATGTTATCTACTTCATTACATTTGAATAAAACCTAATCAATTGACCCCATTTGTGTTGGGCACGTCGCACCCGGAACTGAAGTTAGGTTTTTGAACAATTTATGTTAACGTCTTCATTTGTCTCTAAAAACTGAGAGTAACATAAAAAATACAGTATATACATGTCTGACAATACTTATTAGATCAGTAATGTCATTTTCATTCTAATCTACATCTGAAATAACCAATGCTGAATATGAATTTATATTGAAATTGTCGTATCAACCATAATATCACAGATATGTAAATCTGTGGTATTTCTTTTCAGTTTCATTAAATTAGTTACTATAACGACGTTATTTTTTTGTGGGTAAAAAAGCAAAATCACAGGACCGTAGTTATAGTTAAAGGGTCTATTCTGATATTTGAAGCAGCAGATTTCAGAAGAGACGGTGGTTGAAGACGAAGATTTCTAGAATGTGTAAATCTCCTCTGTCCACAGCACTGTACTGGGAATCAGTATATATTTCTACTTACTTAGTATTATGCCAGAAGCAGTCACCATGCTGGTCTACCTTTTGACGTAAGGATGATCATGTAGACTTTGTTTACTATCAATAGGCTTAGATCATGTGACTCCATTCCCGGCTTTATCAGACAGATGGCAATTGTATACAGGACTAACTACATCAGGAAGTAGTATATTAGTCATTCGTTATAAGCTTTACTGCGGACCCTGACAGGACTAATGGTGATGGTCAGTTTCTACACCTTAGACTCTACAATGAATTTAAACAGATTTAGATGATTTGACTTCTTTTCCACTCTGAAAATCTGTTCTTTTCCACTCTGAAAATCTGCCAATGACACGTCATCGCGACTGAACGTCACGACATGTCAAAAGCAATTGTGGGAGGGGTCTAGAGTTCCATCTCTACAAGGAAACTTAATATTTACTTCATATGCTTACTCCTCCTAGGCACCTGATCCCAACTCTGGTATTTCCAGAGGTCCGTGTTTGCCCTACTCCTTATTTTGTAGTTTTTGTAGGAATAATGATTGATCACTGTTTGTTGCCTTTACCTTTTTATGTATATTTGACCACGTCAGCTTGACCTACATGACCAATGCTGTGGTTCCTTAACAGATGCTATCTGGGGGCATCAGTGTTTCACAAACACATCTTTAACATTGGTTATATGAAGATATGACAACTGACAGCCAGTGGCTTCAAACATTGGTCAATAGGATCAGTAAGAATATCCTTGCCTGTTCTATCATTTCAGTTTGTTAGTGCTTGGGTTTCAGGTCTCTAGATCTTTACTTCATGCACATAGGTTCAATGATTTGATTAGTCTCACTGTACAAATAAAACAACAGTACATGTATCCTGTGTCATGGTTTTTCTAAGTCCTCTCCAAACAGCCCTCCACTTCCACTTCACATACCTAGTGATCCTATATATAATCCTTACTTCAAAGTAAGAAAAGACAACAACAACACTAAATTCGATGGAAAATAGAAGACATGAATTTATTTCTGATAAATATCAATACAGGAAATATTTAATTACAGCACATTACATGAAGTGAACAGCAAACTTTATTGATAATTGTACGCAAATCTTTTTGAATCATTCATACCGAAAAATCACCAACCATAATTAAAGTGATGAATAGGATGATGACAAGGAACGGTTTACAGATATTGGACTTCTGAAGTCCATTTCTTATTATATGAAAATTTCACACAAAATCAGTCATAAACAATTAGAATTTTCCTAAAAATAAGAATGCATGCTGGATGGTAAAATGATACACTAATGCACTCTGAGTCACATGACCTATTTCTGTATTTCTATCCGCTTGCAATGTGAGGAAGTTTGTTTACTTATTTGTGTGTAAATAGGAAAATTTATTATGAACTATTTCAAAGCTCACTTCACTTCTTTTATTTGTGAAAAATCACTGCAGGTGGCACTATCTGAGATGTCATGTTACTAGGCTCAAAGATGATGTTGCTCAAAGAACAAGATTGATGGTACATCCAGCCAAAGTTCAAATCGGACTTTCCCTACTTTAGAGATTTTTTTCGTTTTGAGATTGCGGAGTGTATTGACACAATATCCATCCATCCTGCATTCAAATGTCAAAATTTTCATCAAAGCTGGAATAACTAATCCTATAAAGAAAGGAAAAACAGACAACTATTTAACACTGATATGTTTGAAAACCATAAAAGATTAGGTTATGAAATTGTGGTGCATACAATATCAGCATTCACAAACAAAAAAAGTTATCTTAGACAATTACAATATAGTGAATATCTGCCATACTCATGATAAAATTAGCCGTGATGCAATGAAAAATGTGTAGTAACACCAAAGAGATGGGACTTCAGAGGTGGGTGACATGACCTTGTTCTTGACTGCCCTGATTACTTGTAAGTACAGTTTATCAACAGAAAAGAAAGTTCTGTCATAATGTAGAAAAATAGTTACAAAAACATTCACTTACAGAATATCAAATATACATATTTACATCTTAATCAAGTTTCATATTTACATTACAAATAAGTTCTGCCAAAGGTTAACTTCTTCCACTCTTGCCGTTTCAAATCGAGATAGAGTGAACCTGCTTTAGCGACCACCTGTATATAAAGACCACCTGGTCACAAAGACCACTCCTTGCTGTTTTTGTGACCAATCGTTGCTGTCCCCAATTATGCCATTTGTGTACAAATCAACCTTTATATAAAGACTACCTGCCTATAAAGAGCAGTATTCTTTTGTCCCTTTAGAGGTCTTTATATACAAGTTTCACTGCAGTTATTATTTCCCATAGTCTCTCCCTCTATGATGAGTATTTCAGACTTAAGTTCCAAAGATAACAAGTTGATGGGTCTGTATCTTTATTTGGAATAGTCCATACCAGTTTGAATGGACGATGACTTTATATAATTCCTTCTACACTCTGAAGTCCTAAACTATTCAACTTCATCACGAGACAAGAGTTTTATGGACAAAACGTAATGGAAAACCACAACAAAAATTAAGGATAACTGTATATCACCTCTTTAATGTCTTTGCCATAAAATGTTACTTTTCCAATAAAGTACAGGCTTTCAGTAATTGACTGACTGCTGACTTAGATTTTCTTTTTTGAACTTCCCATTTTTATAAGGAAAACAAAGTTATCATGATGTTACTGGACATTCACACTTAAATCTCAACCATCCTTAAAAAAAAACTAGGTGTATTGTCTACTAGTTAGTCGCAACATGAATTAGTGATAGTTGCTGAGAGAACAAGAGGTCATGAATTCCTGTTAATAAAATGACTAGCTTTTATATCAACTTTATAAGGGCAGACAAAGTTCCAAACTTCAAATGTTAATGTTATAAAACAAAGCAAAGAAAGTCATATTTTCAGTAGAAAACCGCCTGTAGCAAACAAAATCAAAATCAAGCTAAAAAAGGTCTGCAGGAAAAAAGTGGCAGCAAGATCAACACAAAGGGGAAGTGACATCATCCCGGACAAAATAAAGTTCTCAAACTACAAGTTAATTAAATGCAAAATAACACAGCATGTACCTACACTAATGTTAATTTCCAACAAGTGACTGTGTACTACAGAAAAATGAAAGATAAACAAAAGATGAATGAATGAATATTAAATTATCACATGGGACAGAAGGATCTATATCACTTTAGCCGTCATTTTCATTACACATAATATCATATCAAGCACATACAGAATGATTCATATTTATCTATATACATAAACGATCCCTCAAATGTACTAAGAGACACGTCTTAAGCACTACAACAAAAACAAAAACATAAGTTAAATAACCACCTGTAAATGTTTCTATTGTCCCCTAGTAAACACAGGATATATCCTTATTTCCAAGATATACATCTCGGATTATCTATCTATCTAACAGGCCCAAGCAGCTGATCTAGCTTGCAAATAGTTCCTACATTGCCCAAGCACTTTCCTGCCCAGTCCAGACACAAATATAGTTTAATCTATGGGCATTCATTTAGCACTTCTCACTTGCAGACCAAATACACTGTATAGAAAAATTCTCAAAAATTAGCAAGTACATATGGATTGTCGTGGAAAAGAAAACTAACATAAGAGTTAAGTCGGCCAGTGGAAAACATTATTGTCATTTTTTCCCTACCTTATTGGTCAATCTCAACAAATGTTAGATGTTTGTGTGGTCCCTGTCGGATCTTTGCTCTAATAAATATTTCAAAACAAAATTGCAAGTCTCCAAAGATTCTGATTACTGAGTTCAATTTCCCCAACATTTGTGTATTTTATACGATTTAACCAAATATTGGGGTATTTGCTCCCTTATAAAGGACATAACACTATATATCAAAATAAAAAAGAAACTTGTGTATCTACATTTTTTATGAATATCTCAACTTTGATATTTTCTGACACTGAATACAAAAAAACTACCCTATGTAGCCAGTGAATATACAAACTCAAAAACATGTGATTTGACATAAAATAATAAAAAATATGCCGTATATATCTGATATATTAGGAAATAACAAAAGGAAAGAAAAACTAATAGTAATAAGTGGGTTTTAAATCATTTGAAATAAAAAAAACTGAATATAAATTTCGATAAAAAATTATCTAGGTAATTGTTAGAATGAAAAAGAAAACGAATATAAAGAGAAAAGTGAGCAGAAATCATGATAAGAAGAATACACATGCTAATTACACAATGATTTCCTGTTAGTACCAAATACTACATCAATTATGTCATCATGTAAGAAAAAAGGAGTCACTGACTAAACAATAAGTTCTCCATTAAAAGCAAGGACCCCAGTCTCTATGCTATCTTCCAACAGCCACAAGCACATCTGAATATTTCCACAAAATGATTGATAAATAAAAACACAGAAAAAAAATCAAAATAGTTGTTGACAAACTCGTTCTTTCAGTAATGGGACATACTTGAATTATCAATGCTTCATTCATCAACAAGTTCCATGCCTACAAGATCTGGTTATATAAATCACTGCAACCACATGGAATGTCTTCGAGTATTTGACAATGTACCTAATAACAAAATGTCCCTCAAAATTTACATAAAGCAAAAAAAAAAAATTCAAACATCCATATGCTGTCTTATATGCAATCTCTACATCTAAGTTGAAGTTCTTTGTTCACTTAAAGAAAAAATCAGATGCCAATTACTCAAAATCTTAAAATTTATCAACATTAGGCAAGTCTAGATCATTGAGCTAACCAAATCATGTTTATTGATTTCTGGCTGAAAACATTTAAAAAAATACAAAATTTACTGATTAACTTCAATTTGTAACACTTTTACATGCAAATTTCTTTTACAGAATCCTGAAACTTGACTCCTCAGTTTTATCTTTAACAAAATTACAGTGTGTGAAGATTGCATTGTAGTTGACTTTATTAGACTTTTATTATCACACAGAGAGCTTCATCATCTATCCTCATTACACTTGTTCATAGCCAGTCCTGTTCCGTCGTCTGCCGATCAGGTAGGCAATCAGCACGATGACAACCAGTCCAGCTAAAGCCGCACCTACAGCTATTGGCACAATGCTGTTTGTTTCCTCATCAACTTTACAGTCAGTTGCCGCTGAAATAAAGACAGACAAAGGTCAATAAAAGTAAACATGCATCTAAAACAATCAACCAGTTTAATAGCAAGTCGGATCTATCTATGTTCAATGGCGATGCTGTCGAGTGAAACTCAATGGGTTTTTTAAGATTTGGTTTGAAAATATATTGGCGGATGGCATTATGCAAATATGGCAGTTTAACTGGAGTTATTCATAGTTGAAAATCTGTTCTTAAGAAATTTATGGCGGTATTCGAATATGGCAATGTATCTGGTGGTGGTAAATCGAGAGTGGAGAGTAAATCACATGAATTAAGAGGCCACATGTTGTATGTGACCCTTTTGCTCCTTCCCTTGGACAGTCTTTTAAAACAGCTTAAACTGTACATGACCAATTTGATTTGCAAAATGATCATGCCCAAATAACTAAGTTAAAGTCACTTCTTTAAATAGTCTAAACTGCCTTAGCGACCCACTGAATTAGACGAAAACCTGTCTTATGTGACTTACAGTACATGTATGGTTACCAAAATGGCGTTTTCCTATATAAATTATCTGAATTAAGAGACCACCGGTCATATGTGACCTTGTTTGCTCCTTCCCTTGGATAGTCTATCAAATAAGTTTCACTGTACTAGCACCTGCTTGCCTTTTTTTAAACAGATTAAATTAATGCGAGCAGCCCATTCAGAGCTAGAAAAAAAAATCAAAAATCAAAAACAAAAGTGTGTTCTAAATATTATGACATAGGCACCAGCGGTCAGATAATCTATCAACTTGATTAATGATTAGGAATATCAAATGCTTGGGTAACATTAAAATATCCGATCTAACTTCCACATCCATTACTTCCTCAGTTATCTATAGCTAAGATGCACTGTAAAAACTAACCACTCAGGGGAGAGCACACATAGCATTAGGCCTATGAGTATAGATATAGAGATGATGGCTTGAAAAGTTATACTCCTTACATTCATATAGGATAAAAGTTAGAATCATTACTGAATGGTTACTTTGTAAGTTTTACTGATTTTGTGCCCCCCCCTCTTCTGACATAATTTCAGTTATATTACGGAGACATCAAGATAAAGAAGTCTTATGTATCTACAGTATTACTTCTACAATGCAATTATACTGTATTTTGTGGGAATCTTTATCATGCTGAGAAAGTTTACCAAGTGGATTCACATATCATGGACAGAAATAAGAATCAGTCTTACTGCAGTCTACTAAAATTAAACTTTTTTTTTTAGCTTTTTATTTGTTTTTTTTTAATCTGAAGGCTACCAGTATATAGTGGAACACTGGCGGTTCTATCTAGAAATTTAACTCTCTTAAACAAACTTTTCGGCCTATGCCAAGGGACAATGACCATTGAGCAGGGTTCATCCTATAATTAACCAGTTCAGCCATTAACTGTTTCAAACCCAAAGTATCAGAATTGTATGCTTTTTTCTATTGTCTTAGGTCAGTCTATTTCAGTCTTTGGTGTTGAAGCGGTTAACTAATCTTTTTTTTTTAAACTGCCTGAAACAATTAGTATTAGCTAATTCACATGTCACTGTTGCATAGACAGCAACTGAAGGAGTAGCTCTTATTTTCATCTGAATTTACTCACTTCCAAAGTCAGTCCCTTCAGTTNNTCCCATGTCCAGTGTGGTGTCAGCGTTACACATGTAACTTCCCTGGTTACTCCCAACTAACTGATCGGTAAAGTTTTGTTTGACTGTAAACGTCTGACCTGCATAATATGAAGTAAAAAGAACAAAATTATAGAATGGTATATCTCTCCCTGAATGCTGACTGTTTAACTAAGAAGCTTTTTCAAATCCATTTCTTTTATTTTTGACGGTATTTGAGTTCTGGTAAATTTGTATACCTCTATCAAAATCAGGGATGATATAAAGTCTTATCTGAATGAAAATTAATCATAACAGGCAGTTAGGAAAGTCTACCGAATCATGGTGTGTTACTTTCAATGTAGCCAAGTCCATCTTATATAAAAACAGAAGGTTTTACAGTCTTCTGCCCCAGGTGCATCTAATGGTATACTCTGTCTAAGCTTTTATTGTTATGAACAGACAGAAGACCTGAAAGACTATCTAATCAGCAGCACATTGTGAGATTTTAACTTACAGTAAAACTTGTCTACAAAGGCGACTCAAGGTAACAGACAAAAAGGTCCTTATTGACAGGTGGCCTTTGTATAAAATTTAGATATTTAAATGCTTAACCAAAGTAAATTTTAAGGTAGTCTTTACAGAAGAGTAAAGTTTGAGGTAATTTTGACTGTATTTTTCTGGATGGTACTAAAATTGACATTGCTAAAAAAAGACAACAAAAAATTAATAAGAAGGCTTAATTACTGACAGGATGCATGTATACCATTAGCTTCAGTTACATACTTTATAATGAGTTATCTTTAGTTATATTAGGTTATATTAGGTTTTCTTTCTAACCTTACCCTAAGTTTAATAATTTACTTAGCCTGAGAGCTGTTCATGGAACAATTGGACGAGTACTTCTCTCATCCTGAGGCATTAAAGAGGCATTTTCCCTGTTCAAAAAACTCATAGAGGCAAACACTGTCTTTTATAAACATGTATTATTGTGTGACCCTTTCCTTCATACCACATGGCAGCAGATGAATATGTTGATTCAAAAGTTTTGTTTTTCTTTTACAAATTACCTGAATTAAGATACCTTTCATGTAGAACCACTTTTGTATCTTCCATTACAACAATCTCTTAGAACAGATTAGACTGTACTTCTTATAATAAAAAACCTGCTGAGAACTCCCGAGTCTATGGAGAATGTGAATGTGATTATTTTGTATTGCTGTCTATCTTTTATTGGAAAAAGTCTTATAAGTATATTAATAGGGAGATGACTCCTTCCAGACACCTGGATTCTTCCCATTCGGGCTATCCAATCTTGAGAACATTCTATTGCTGTTGTTGTATTTTTAGATTTGTATTTTATATTAGACTTGGAGTTTAAACATCCCTCAGTAAGTTCGTATCAAGTTCTTCAAAGGGTCGGTGAGTACAAAAGGTGCAGAATTACTTAGTTTCAGTTTGATATGTAAGTAAACATACCAACGGAATCAGCATCTGGGAACAGATTGCTGTTCAGAGTGTATTTCAGCTCAATTTCATCTAAATGATAACTGAAATCTCCAGCAGCCGCCAAATTTGCTGTTTCAACATCTTTTGCAAAGGTGAAGGTCATCACCCAACCATCAAAGAATGTCAACTTCAGTTCCTGGGTTGTGGCAGTGATATTGTCAGCAAGATTACAGGAACCAGATTGTGTAATATTGCTTGTCGGAGGCACATAGATTGTTTTAGTTTCATCCTGAAAGTAGAAAATGAAAAACCTCTGTGATGTTTACTTCTGGCAATCACCGGACCCAAGCACTTAGATGAGCCAAAAGAAATGGGAAACCGGATAAAATGCAGATACAACTCATTTTGAACAACTCCGCTCGCACACCAATGAGTCAACATTTCCAGTTGACCTAAAGAGGTCCATTGAAAAACCTGTATTTGAGATTATGTACATCGGTACCGAGTTATCAAAAACGATTTTCATTCAAGGCCAAAAAAGTCCAGATGAATGAAGCGTTCGCTCTTATGAAAAATATATCGTACCTAATATTGTACAATGTGGCACTTATCTGAACAACCTTAACATTTTATTCCAACCATCAGAGATGCTACCTTCAGTTGTACAAAACTGACCTTTATACGGGGAATTTTTTTGTCTCCGTTTTATTTTCGCCCATTTTGCTTTCATCACTAGTGGGCAAATTCAAAAATAAGCGAGTTCAAAGTGATTGATTAATTGAAGAGAATAATGACGATATTTGATGAATCTAAAACGAGGCAAAATTGTTGCAAATACATAAGGGTGAAAATAAAACAGGCTAAAATAACCTGAATACAGTAAATACAGTAAAAGGGAAAGGAATTTGAATGAGTCCCCCCCTTATTAAATTCAACCATATTTTAATACGGGGTATGTCCTCCATTATGGTCTATAATTTCTATGATCTTAAAGTGGAAATACAGGCAAATTTAAAAGGGTAAACAGATAGAAGTGCATGTGCTTGGTTACCTGAGCTGAAGATAGAAACCATCGTCTTCACACTCGTTTTTCATTACTTGCATTTTACACATATGACTGGGATTAAAAGGAAAGTCTCAGACCTTATTCTTTAAAGTACAAAGATACTAAAAATCAAACATACAAACACCAAAAACATTTAGAACTTGCACAGGTTCTACTGGTTAACAAGCTTGCAAAGTTTCATATCTCTACCATGACTGGCTTCAAATTATAAAATGAACACTGAGGCATTCCAGTAATAATCAGTGTGACCACTGTACGGACCAGGGCCCAGTTGTTCAACCGTTGGTTAAATTAAGATGAGGGTTATATATAACTGAGGCTCATAGAAATATTGTAATGAAGTCTCAGAGCTTAGTAAAATTTCCCAAATATGCGACGATTGTCTTACAAAAGATTCAATTTCACAACAGGACTTAACTCTGGGCCTTACTCAATCCTTTGTTATATTTAGCTGAGTGCAAAACTTTAACTAGCTGATGAACAACTGGACCCAGGCCTTAATAGATGACATGCTATGGATCAGACAAATACTGCAAATAGAGATATTGCAACACAAGTTTCCAAATACTTACTTTATTATCTTTCTTGTAGGTAATGTCCATTTTCATTTCTGCCTGGAACACTATGCATGTTACATTCCCTTCACTGACACTAAATGTATCTTTTGTTACGGCTGTGGGGACGAACGGAACATCCTCTTTGCAGTCATAACCTGTTCATTGAACCAAAACCAGACTGCTCAATAAGACTCTTATCTCGAGTAATCAAAGATCACTTCAGTGTTAACAAAACAACTACTCCAAGTTAAATGTCAAGGTAGCTAGATCAGTCATTTGGTATCAAATATATAACTTGATATTGTGAAAGTATATATGATATATAAAAGCCCTATCCTTATACTGTAGTAGAAATCTGCTTTCAGAACTTCTCAACCGGATGTACATATTGATTCTTATACACCCCCAAGAAAAAAAATAGTTTGAAGGGGGTACCATGATTATATGAGAAAGTATGGTTAACCTTATGATCACAATTAAAGAATATAACTTCTTTACAAATTGCATGAAGGTGGTCACTGGGAAAGGGGAAAAAGCATATGCACCCTTTCACTTTATCTGCGTTCTATAGCGTTATCTAATAATAAGATATAAAACTTAATTATTTAATAAATGTTTATATCTTTGCACAAGTATTAAGTCAACACAACAAATTAGTAGTACATTGATAGCTGTAAATTTCTTTTGTTGTTATTTTGGTGATCAATTTTTAATTTTGGTGGTGAGCGCGACCAGTAGCCTTTTGCAAATCATTACTAGGCTTTCACAAATCACGATAGAAGGCAACTTTTGGCCCCAATACCCACACTTACTTGGGATGAAAGGCTTCATAATTTGGTTGCAATTCTACAGATATCAGTCCCTAAAACCAGGAATTGTTCAATACTTAATGATGAAAGGCATATATCATCATTCAAATAAGGTACAGTGGAACCTCATATTGGAGACAACCTGACATTAGGGACCATAAAAAGTCAGCATGTTTATCATCATTGTAGGTTATTCCATCCTCACATAGGAGACCACCTAACTTATCAAAATTCAGTCTGTTTATCATTATTTTAGGTTAGTCTAACCTCACATAGGAGACCATCTCAATTATCAGACCAGTTTTAACCAATCACTTGAGTTTTTTAAACCCCCCCCCCAAAAAAAAACCAAACAAACAAAAAACGTGTTACCCCTAATAAGAACTTAGTCAAACAAATGAGATTGCCCTTGTCTGAAGCCCCCACCCCTTTTTTAATTGAACTCCATTCAAATGGACACTGGTGAAGTAATAGCAATGTACAGAAAGTATTCAACCAGTATACATATGATCTGAGCCCTCATGTTTCAAAAAATGACTTCCTGTTGATAATGTTCTTCATTCTATAAAATCTGATATATCTGTATTGATCATATCAAATTATTGTTAGAAAGTTATAGAGATCAGTGGTTTCACATTTATCTAGAAATTTAATTGGTGCAATGAAAAAGACAATGTTACATAATTACTCATTAACACATACACCCTGAACTTCATTTCATAATTTCTATCCTATATTTATTTAATTCCTCAAACTGAATTTCATAAGTAAAATTTTGTAATCCAACTAATTTCACAAAGTTTTGTCATATAACCTTAAGGTCATTGAGCAGTATGGGGGGTGGGGGGTCTTTAATAGGATGACAGTTGCTGTGACAGGGGACCATAGTGTTTGATATCTTGTCTTAAGGTCAGTAAAAGACAGCATCCCCTCCAAAAAATGGGACATATGATAAAATGGTTTCAACTATATAATTTGTTGTTTTGTTTTCAATATCTTGCTATGGAAACGATACATACCATTTTGTGAGAAATATCCGTTAACCAGATTGAAGGCTTGCACTTTCAGCTGAGTCACCATCATAGTGGCCACTGCGGCCTCGTCGGTCAGAGAAAGTTTGGCATCACACATGTAATAAAAATCGACTTTGGCCAATGCAGTGTTCTGTGTAATATTGACACTAAGAGTTTCTGAAATAACAAAAATTAAATAAAACATTAGAGTAATCAAAGATTACAAAACTCACCTACGTTTTTTCCAAACATTGATACAAGCCATCTTAAGAAGAAAATATAAATAATGAGCTCCATTTGAAGCTACATTATTCCATCTTTATACAGTACTTTTTCTTCCAAATTTAAAGGCGATCTTGGACATTGTTTCCAATGGCAAATCTTTCCCTTTTCCCCAATTTTCAGCCTGAAATTCCCAAACATGAGGATGAAAATACAGTTTGGACAATATGTTGCCACAGAGCAAATATTTAGATTGCTGTAAGATTGTTATTGCAATTTTAATCTTAAACAAGAGGCCCATTGGGTCACATCGCTCACCTGAACACTTCACAGAGATGCAGAAATTTTGGATTTACAATTTGTCACTCTTGAAAGGTATGGACAAAGATGAAGCTCTAATCTGTTAAATTTCATATCTCTATTGTGGCCCCACCTTGACCCCGATGACCAATATTTGTACAAACTTAAATTACACTTAATAATGATGCTACAATATCAATTTAATAAATTGTACACCTGCTGTTCTTGATTTTCCTATATAAACCTTGAATCTACACTATATAATGATGCTCGCATATCAATATAATAAATCTAATACAAACTGTTCTTGAGAAGAAAATTTTTATAGATATTTTCCCATATAAACCTTTGTTAAACTTTGGGTTCCTTTCGTGGCCCCATCTTTACCCCGGCAGCTACCATTTGAATGTTGTTGTTGCGTTGTTGTTTAACGTCCCACTCAAGAATATTTCACTCATAAGGAGACGTCACCGTATGCCGGTGAAGGGCGACAAATTTTGCCTGTGCTCGGCACTGCTGGCCGTAGAGCAGGAAGGGTTCTTTAACATGCCAACACCTACTGTGACACGGGACCTCGGTTTTTACTGTCTCATCCGAAGGACAGGGACGGCCAACCGCGAAGTGGCGCTGCGGGGATCGAACCCGGACCCCTCGACTCGCAGTCGAACACGCTAACCACTCGGC
>JACSZP010014505.1:0-10122 GCA_016161895.1 Pinna nobilis | reverse complement strand
GCGGATTCGAACCCCGGACCCTCCGATTCGAAGTCGAACACGCTACCCACTCGGCCACGGAGGCCCCGGCATGATTTGTAAAATTATAAATTATTTGTTAAAATGCCAAACATATTTCTTTTTTTCTTATCACGACTGATAACCAAGGTTTAATTTGGAGTGGCAGCGGGTTTGAACAATCAGCTAGTAAAGTACATGTATACTCCTCCATGGCACCTGATGCCGTTTGTCAGCGGTCCGCGATTGTCAAATTTTCACCAAATATGTATATTGCCTCCAGATTCTTTAGACAACTGATATCATTATCTATGTGATTTTCATATATTCGAAAAAATTTCTTACAATATTTGTGACAGTTATCAATCTTTGATTCGTTTGTGCTGTTTACTTAGAACTTACGGAATTTTATCTTTCAAATTCAATGACTTTACAAAGGGCTCAGTACAAGGATAAAAGATCGTAAACGTTGCCTCAATTTAGTTTGTTTTTCATTTCTACTAATCAATAAACCTACTACTTTTAGTTCTTTATTCTGTGGTATCAAATATGAAAAAGAGAGTCATCCCCTCATTATTCTGCTGATTCTCTTTTCACTATCAAGTCAAACCACTCAATGGCTAAGTCATTATCTATTTTTTGAAAAAACATTTCTCGCCTTCTCACAACCATTAGTCATCCTTTCTTGCGTAATAGTTATTGGGATGTAGGAGTATAAATTACTTATCTGCATGACTATAACACTAGAATAATATCATTACACGTTCACGTTTATCTATGAAATACCTCATTTTTTATTCAAACACAATGTAACTACAGTTACACACGTTACTGGATATGTTGAAGATTGTCAGCAGGATAAAGTAAGAATGTGGCTATAATGTCGGTATGCATAGAAGGTTCCAGTTTCCAGTCTTACCCTTTTGAATTTAATTGGAATCCATCTAATAAAAGGCGGATAAAAATGCCGGTATTAAAATTTATTGTTTATCTTTGTACATGAAACTTTCATTGTTTGTACGCCTCGGCTTAGAACTTTTTAGATTGTCATTCTGATTTGACGCAATCTTCCTCTCTTTGAGCTTTTGTTTGTTATGGTTATGAGTTGGGGTTCACGCTGCATTAAGGAATAAAATCAGAGATTAATTTCTACTTTATTCCTCCACGGTATGCTGATCCTGTCTTTCGGATTAGACAGTAAAAACCGAGATTCTGTGTCCCAGTAGGTGTTGGTAAATGAAAGAACCAATGATAGATAGATAGAAAGATAGATAGATAGATAGATAGATAGATAGATAGATAGATAGATAGATAGATAGATAGATAGATAAATAGATAGATGGATGGAAAAAGAGGTAGATAAATAGTTCAGCTATTTACAGTCAAGTCTTAAGATGTGGACGTCAATCATCAGGACGTTGTACCTTCCAGACGAAATTTTATGGGAAGAAATTTTTAAAACTGCATTGCCAATAATGATAGGCATGTTTCAAACGCAGCTGTGACCATAGATATATTTTACGTTTGCAGTCTATTCCAGTGGGAACAATGGCAGTGTCATGTTGGAGTAACGACAGGGAACAGCGGGCGGATACATGTATATAAATGATCGTGACAGTATAACCGTGGCAAATGTTAAAGAGGCTTCATTAGGATACTAGAAGAACATCCGACAAATGCTGAAGAATGATTTTATTGGGTTCAGCGTCGAAACTGTCATGATCAATTTCTCAAGGGGATTTTGAGCTGAACTACAGAGACTACAGCCTGGGTCCGAGGGAATCAGCAATTTTGTTGGCATCCGAGGTCGTGACTTTTGACAGTAAAATTAAATATATGTATTATCTGATATATGGTTCACACCAACAAGGTCGCAGCGTCACCATAAATTGCAAGTCAACATAAATAGTCCCAGGTATAACGCTCCAACATCTTTTGACAGACTAAATGCATGACAATTAAACGACATGGTTACAATGGAATAATGATGGAAGTCTATTAAATTTTATCCCTGTTATAAGTTTATCAGCTTACAAATATTCTCGGTCTTTCGAATAGACCTAACAGTCCTAACATTAAAGTAGGTCTATCTGTGAAACATCATTCCGATCTTTCGAGTAATCCGCATTTTTATGTAATAATCAAGACAAAAGAATAAAAGCAGTACTTCCAATTATTATCTGAAGGAACTTTACCTGTATACAGTGTGGCCTCATTATTATTGCCAATGCAGTTTTAAACACATTGTATTTCTTCCCAGAAAATTTCATCTCGAAGGTATAGCGTCCAGATAATTGACGTCAACATTTTGAGGTTCGACCGTAAATAGCTGATTTATCTATCTATCGATCGACCTATCTATCTATCTATCTATCTATCTATCTATCTAACTATTTTAGTTTTTTCTCCTGTAATAAAATTACAGTTACAATCTCAATTGAATTTTATTTTTTATTTTCTAATTACAATTAAAATTTCATTGCTAACATATTCATTGTGTTGTTGAAAAGATTAAACATGTAGGGTGTTGCAAGAAAATATGACTTTGCTCCTTTATCGCACGGAATTGTAGTTCATGGCTCTTGCAAGACTGCGCTGTGATTATACACATAGCTTGTACATAGATCTATTATATTACATATTATGTTTCTACTTGATAAAGGGTTCACGGCGGGTGTGACCGGTCGCAAGGGGATGTTAACTGCTCATAAGCATCTCATCTCACTTGATCTGGTGTATCCAGAGGTCCGTGTTGTTAGCCAACCGCTTATTTTTTTTTAGGTCTTAAAGAAATTTTGAGATCGATAATTGTTCGTAACCTTAACGTGATTCAACGTCTGTAAACTAAAATGAAATGAATTAACAGAATTTCCGCTATCTGTTATTCCTCCTAAAGTTCTTGACTCTCCTTCCAGAAAGTTATATATGTGTGTTTGTAAACTTTGTTGTATTATTTTAATGTATGTTATACTTATTTGATAAATCTATTCATGCTGATGAATCGTAAGACTTATGGCAAATTAAATCAACAAAATGTATATTACTTTTATTCTAGTTTTATTCCACTTTTTCAACTGCGGCAAGTGAGCTAAAACAGTACATGCTCGGACAATACCCATGTGCAGAGAAGCCTCATTAATCCGTACGCCTCCGTTCCCATTGAAATTGTCCGGATAAATGAAGGATACGGATTACTGAAACAACATCTTTAAAGTACAAATAAAAATTTTGTTCCCGGGAAATTTTGTCCGGATATTGAAATATCCGGGTTATTAGCGTCCGGATTAATAAGGAACGACTCTGTATTTTTCAAAAGATACAGCGTAGCGTGTAGCTTTCGTCACATTGTTTCACTCAAACAGATGACCCTTTGAAGCGATGATTTATCTAATGGATAAACGTTGCTGTGGATTCGACGATTTTTTGCAAAGAGGTATTCGTGAAAAACAGTATAAGTCCATAGTCAAAGCTGGTTTTCTTTTTCTCCAATGTTGCAAATGAACCCATCCAAATCATCACTTCTGTTTCAACGTTGTGTCAAAACAAATTCCAAGTCCAAGGTCAGTACTCATGCAAATAAAATAAAACAAACTCCATACGTTTTCATCCAAGTGAGAAATCTTTTATCATTGGTTTAGAGCTCATTTTGACAGTTTTCGATAAAAGCACTGTGAGAGCTATATATCATATTGTCAAAACCCATATTATATGCACTAAATACTATGAAAATAAAGCGAGGGACATTATGACACATGATTGTCTTTGAGTTATTAATTATGATATTTTTCAAATTAAACATCTTTTAGTAAGAATAACATAGAAAAAAAACTGATAATTGTTCAGATTATGTAAAGTGTCATTCACAAAATACATGTACATTTATTTACATGATTTCGTTATATGGTAGACTTATAGGAATGTCACAAATCTCCATATGTTGTTCCGGTAGTTGGTGTATCAGCAGGACAACATTTCTTCATTCTAAAGAAATTGGAAATTTTGGTATGGAGTCCCTGAAATGATTCATATATGTGTTAAGAGAGAGAGAGAGAGAGAGAGAGAGAGAGAGAGAGAGAGAGAGAGAGATGTTTTCTTTGAGAAGTCATTATTTTATACACCAACTCTATTCCATTTTGCATTAATCGTTTAAGATAGGTGAAACCGTCTTTTTCTTCACACATTACTTGCTATCTTATTTTAAGTTAGAGAAAGACCAATACTTACTATTATCTACGTGGTCATATGTGTGAACATCTCTTGAAGTTTGTAGCTCTTCATAAGTAGGTCTGATTTGTCTAAATAAATTCATGAAAGCAGACGTCCATTATTCAAAAAAAGAAAGTTGAAGATACTAAGCGGGCATTCAATATTTAGAAAAATAAATAAAAGGGCGAACATAACAACATAGTCAAACCTAAATGAGACAACGCAAAAAAGAGTCATCTGCACGATAACACAATCATAACACTACAAATAAACCTGGCTAAAAGCAGATGAGTTTAGGTGGTCCGGATGGATAAACAACCCCTGCACCATGCGCAGCACCCATTGTGCCACGTATAATTCCGGGGAATACATCTAACTTAGTGATAGTTGAGAACAAGAAGAGAAGGCCGTGATCAGGTGACGACAAGGAGAACTTATCTCTCATCATATGAAACACCGATATACAAATACGGTCAGCTAGGTCATAATGGCGACAATAAAAGTTAGGAAGTGATGACTTTAATTTAAACATCTGGAAACCTGAGGTAAGTAACTTCCTTGTCATCAGAAACCTTCTGATAAGGAAATCTAATGAGGTCATCTGAAGAAAGTTTCCTGCAGTTTGTAAAACAAATCTGATAGATAATTCAAATAACAAATTCCAAGACCTTGTTTTAAAGGGTTGGTTGGTTGGTTTTTGCGTCTCACTCAAGAATCTTTCACTTGTAAAGGTATTTCACCGTACGCTGGTGAAGAGCGCGAATTTGACCTATGTTGTTTTGTTTTATTCTGTATCATTGTTCAACGTCCCACTCAAGGACTGTTTACGTAATTGGAGACGCCACTTGTTGCCGGTAAAGGTATGGGTTACATACTTTGGCCTATATTCGGCAATTTGAGCAATGAAGCAAGCGTGATCTTTAACGTTGCATCATCTTTTGAGACACTTTGCTTCTTGTTTTCCTTTAACAGGGTCAAACCAATGACATCATGGATCTAAAATAAGTAGGCAAAGAAAAGAAAAAGGAAAAGGAAAAAAGAAAAAAAGACAGAAAGAAAAAGAAACGAATGAAAAGAATCCACAACCGCTTTAAATTGAACACAGTAAAAATCCATTACTTTTTGTTTTACACTTTTAAAACTCAAATCAGTAGTTGTAAACATTGAATGATGTTTAGGAAATTGTATTTTAACAGGTGCGTTTGTTTAGTTTTAAAGCAAGTTTTTTGGAATGCATCTTACTTTACCTTTCATCTCGACCTTGCTCTATTTCTGTACGTGAAACAATTGATTTAATGTCATTCAACTTCACTGACAATTTACAATACATGGAATATTCAGACAATGAAGTGTGAGTCATAATGTTTTCGTGTCTCTTTCAGTATTAGCATACTTTATAAATAAACATTTCTTCATGTTATTAATAACGCGATTTCCGTGTGCAAACCATAGGTTCAAGCTAATTTACAAAGACAGATATCTTTGTCCAAAAATGGATCGAAGATGACTATCAATTGACGCTAAACTCCCTTCATTAAGTACTTGGTATAACTAACCCGTCCCCAACTGCCCGCGCAAATTTCCACGAACAATTTTTGCATGTAACATTGCAATTGGACTGAATTACGGACTGGGATTTTCATGAAAGAAACTCGTCATGGCAATTCTTTTGCAACTTTCTCCAACACAACGTATGAATGTTGGTTTTTGAGGTAGATATTAACCTTGATTAAACATGTTTTATTAAATAAAATATATAAAGTACCTACGGTTTAATCTTTACATACAATCATGATTGAATTTTATTTTCAAAATGAATTAATTAAAAGAATCGAAAGCTACAGTAAGCGAAGTGTTGTACGGTCTTTCCTTTTAGATCGTACTGAAAATATAATACTGTGTTGACAAGACATTTACCTTGCACATTTGATCTGTTAGGTGATTGTACATCTTCATATTTCTCCCTAAAAATATAGTCATAACTAGAAACATAGAAGAAATTAATTGCAATCCTAATTGTGACTATGACTGATTCAGTCCTTTGATTTACTTGGAGATTACTGTTGTTTGGTTATGTTGTTGCTTAACGTCCCACTCAAGCATATTTCACTTATATGGAGACGTCACCGTGTATATGTGAAGGTCGATAATATTTGTCTTTGCTCTGCAATTATGACCGTAGAGCAGGGAGGGTTCTTTACTTTGCCTACACCTACTGTGACACGTGACCTCGATGCTTACTCTTTCATTCGAAAGACTGATAACTAACAGGAGCGTGGCTCTGTTTCGAATCTGTGAACTTAAGATCAAAAGGCAAATGCACTAATCAACGGGACAAGGCGACCCGAATTTTTATGAGTTTGTAAAGTGAATATGGTAAGAAAAGACTTACGTGTTTTCCTTTGATCTTGCACCTAAAAAATATTGATCGGATGACAATTTTATCAGTTTAGAAGTGCAATCGTCAAGTTATCCTGTTTACTGATTTGACCAGTTCTCTTAAATAAGGATATAAATATATTCTATCATGACACATATAATTATTTTTAATAGCCTTTAAATGCAAACAACACGTAAAAATATATAATTAGTTTGTTGATACTCAATGTTAAAATTTATAGTAGTCTAAAAAATTATTGATCTTCTTTGCTTTGCCGTTTATGATTTGTTTTTTATTAACCGACTACCTTTTGTGATTCTGTATCTTCTCTCTTTTACCACCATAACTGCAGCCATTACAGCGATGAACACAAGGAATGCACACGTAATACCACCGGCTACTCCTCCCACACTTGGACCTGTAGAGGACGTTTCGAATTTTTCGTCTGTAAAAGTAAAATACACTTAAAATTATGATGTTATTCAATGTGATGTAAGGTGCAACTGGACACAAATGAACAGACGTAAGAATGATCTACGAATCAAGACTAAAGCAAGTGAAGCAAGGATTGATATAATCTGAAATTTGTTGACATCTGGTGAATAAATTCTGGAAAGATACTAGCTAAACTATTCAAGGTCTTGTTCTTGAATTATCAATTGTTGTAAGCTCAAATAACTGAATGATTTCTCACCAAATATGGCACATGCTTTTGGTTCCGTGTACTCACTGTGTCCGTGGACTGTTTTGGATGCCACCTTGAAGTAGTATATAGATTTTGGCTTAATATTTGCAATGTCTATAGAAAATATATTATTACATCCCACATTGGTATTTAGTTTTTCGATGACATTATACTTCTCCTCTTTTTCATCCTCATAGAACACTTGAAATGAAACCTCCAAACCGTCGGGGTTGGAAAAACACCAAGACAGGTGTGCTACACCTCCACTGCACTGCACTGTCAGATTAGTTGGTGGATCTGGTTGCACTATAATATAAGTTGTAATCGACTATTAATCATCTGAATCTACGCTCATTCAATAATTGTAATTTTGTAAAGTGATTGAGTTCCACTGACTTTAGTACTATTGCAGCGCTGATAAAAGTTTTAAACATTATGTTAAAACTAATTTGTCAAATCCATGAATTAAAATTAAATTCGACATGACTAACTTTTAGAACATACAATAACAAATCGATTTTCAATCGTTTTAGTGGTTTTTGATAATATGTTTTCATAAAAGAGTAATGATAAGCTATTTGGATACACGGTTTTAATGTTGCGTTTTTTATGACGGATTACTTGAGCTGAATGGTTTATATCATTCTTCATAAATGTAACTCGATTTTTTGTGTAATTAAAAGGACCCTGGCTTGTAACTTTCCATGCTTTGATTGATTAATCAGGTGGCATTTTGAGTTAGGGAGTGATAGTCTCTTTGGGTGAAGAATGGACGGAATCACGGTTGGGGCTGTCATGGCCTAGTGGTTATCGTGTTTGTCTTCAGATTGTGATATCGAGGGATCAAATCCGTTCCACAACGCGGTTAGCTATCCCTTTCCAAAGGATGATGCAGTAACAACATAGGTCCCGTTTCACAGTAAGTGTCTGCACGTTAAAGAACCTTCCCTGCTCTACGGTCATAAGTTCCCAGCACAGGATAAAACTGTCACCCTTAACTGGGACACGCTAATGTATCCATATAAGTAAAAGACTCTTGAGTGGGATGTTAAATGATAATTGAAACAATCAACATATTAGGAAAATGTGATTTTTATGTTAGGTAATCTTCATATGTAGGACTGCTTCGAGAACTGCCGCTATTTCTAAATCATAACCTCTATACATTATTTTACAATAGTACATACTTGGCAGGTCCAGAGTGATTCCCCGGCTGGCAGCAAGTGATATACTGTTTTGGATTTTCAGCAAATAATAGCCTCTGTCGTACATCTGAACAGGTGTGATATTCAAGTAAGCTATCTGACCTCTAAATGTCATATTTGTGTCTCTAATAGCTACATCTACGTCACGATCAACTACTGACATGGAGATGCGTTCTGAAGATTCCACAAGTTGATCATTCAAACCTGTCTTGTTGACCCACTCAATACCCGACATTGTCACAGGAGGGTAACTGTAGAATTGAATTCCAATTGATGCTGCTCTATTTAGATGAATATTTTGAGAATAATGCTCTGTTAGGAAAGTGACTGAAACTGGAAAACGTAGAGAACATAGATATATTTGCTGATTTCACGTAATGTCATGTTTGATTGATTTTGATATCAACGAACTATGTAAATTTTTACAGCAAATCAAATAATTAACGGCAAATTGAAAGAATTAATACAACATAAACGTTTAACTATGAGTATTAGGTGTGACGCTAAATGATGATGATAATGACGTAATGAGCGCCGTAAGTTCGACAATAAACTGGTATGGTAAAGAGACAGACCCAAAGGTAATACGAATTTATCAAAATGAAACAAAAGCTACTTCAGACACACAACGACATGTCAAAAAGTTAGGTTGAAGTTCAAAAATGTTGTGTTACGAGTTATTTGCAAATAAGTGAATGTTAATTTCTCAATTCGGTAGATAAATTTCGAACAAAAACCACATGGCAAGTGCGTGATAGATATATGTGATAGAAAAGTTGATAAAGGAAAAAAATGGTACGAAATTTTTCAAATTTAATTTTTATTTCTATTAAAGTTTCTTTTGAAACTGTAGGTCACGAAATGATTGAATAACTGTTGAGCACTGGTTTGCTTCGATAGCAACACTGAAATAAAAAAAACTGTACTACACATTCCAATGCTATAGGTCAATTGGATAAAAAAGGTTCATTTGTGATCTTATCGCATTGTGGCGCATTTTACCAGGTTATACATGTATATAAGACGAATAAAAGAAAATAATCGTAATCAAACGAATGTACATAGTCTGAACAAAACAGTAGTGTCAGTTGCAAATATATTTGAAGCTACACTGCATACAAATGTATCAGATCGAGTTCTCAAACGCTCGTAGTTATCGTCACCAAGGGTAGTATAAATGAGCTTATTGCCTGACATAGAGAAAGGTAATTAATGGTTACTTACATCTAACATTAAGTGTAGTCGAGTTAGTTTGATTTGCTGTATTCCCGCTATTCCATGCCACACACATAACTGATATTTGGTGGTGAGCTCTGGTAACAATTAGAGTCAGAGTTGTTCTGTTGGATCCAGCTTGTGACGTCACATCAGTAGAATCGAGGAACCATAGTATTGTAGGAGGTGGGTAAGCATCGTTTGTAATACAAGTAAAGGTTACTGATTGATTTTCATCTACAGTTACTATTGATCCACTGCCCGGGGTTATGATGACATTAGTAACAGGTACTGTAACGATGAAGCAACAACGCGTGTATCATTAGGACTCAGATTCCAGATTATCTCTGGGTACTTCTAAAATTTTACTTCAAATTGTTTGATGAAATGATAATACAATGGCGTCTGAAAATCAATAACTCTTATATATATAT
>JACSZP010014504.1:0-25608 GCA_016161895.1 Pinna nobilis | reverse complement strand
AAAAAAAAACTTAGGTACAAAATGTTACATATCATGGTGAAAAAGGAATCCACTTTTGATAGATTAAAACAAATCTTTCACCTACCCTCTGGAAGACATTGTCAAGGTGGAATATGAAACAGAAAGCTATAGCTGTTCCATTCCATTCGAAAAATATACCGTAGTTGTATCACTCGTTGTTAAACATCCCACCAGGGAATCTTTCACTCATATGGAGATGTCACCAAATGCTTGTGAAAGGCCTGAGATATTTTGGCTTACAATACTTGTACCCAAGAACTGAGGAATCTTTTTAATGTAACAACATGTAAAAATATTTGACTGAAATTATGTCTTTGTCATATGATAAGATGTAGTAAAACCGGTATTGAAAAACAACTGTCATGGAAGCTGTTTACATATTGTAGTGACTGACAATGTATGATAACCTGTCTTGAAAAATCTCTTGTGAGAAAGGCAATGCTATTAATCAAATAATCCTTTATCAAAAACAAAGTTTTTATTGTGAGACCATCTGTCTTGACAATAATGGATTGCTATTTCATGTACCATATGATACCCAAAATTTGTTGTTTCTATTAGGGAATAATGCAAGAAGACACTATCCTGTACAAACGTCATTTCAGCAAGAAAATTTTGTAGTTGTGTTCCTTCATCGTTGGAGAAACTACACAAATGTTTGGGGGATCATGTGGTACAATGAAATAATTCCATTAGCAGTCCAGTCCTTTTTCACAACAGCTCTTACAATTAATACTAATATAAATGAAAAGCACAAAATATTGAAGTTTATACATTTAGATTTATTACAAATATGAACAGACACTGTACTGTACAAATTTACATGTCAATATACATAATTAGTTAATTCAGATTTATGCAAAACAAATGGACAACAATCTTAACTTGCTTTTTACCTTTCGTAGGTATTGCTAATCCACAACACAGACAATAACAGAAACAACTTCACACATTTGTTATCAAGTGCAGAAAGTTCATATTTTGTATCACAGATTTAGCTTTCTCGTGAGTCTACCCTATTATATTTCTCTTTGTTCAACATTACACCATCCAACTGTGCCTACAACACCATCAGATATAAGCTAACACTTGCTTACAGGTGGTGCATACTTGTACATATAAGTTTTTTTTTAATATCATTAGTATTCACTTGATAATTTTACGTTTTCTCAGCTTTTCCTTAATGATCCCCAGGACTGGCATAATAAAACTTGAGACTTTACTTAAGTTTGAGAATTTACTGAACTCAAGCCAGTACTTAATTCTGATCATGATAGGCTGAGAAGCTGGAGTTGAGAAAATTCTCAGACTTAAGTCAATTCTTAAGTTTTATGGTGCCCAGCCCGGATGTTGATATGCAAGTTTCCATCAAAGAGTTTCATCACATAAATGCCATGTGATGAGACAATGATAGTGGGACTGATGTCTTTATGAGTAAGTAAGGAATATCTTGAAACAGCAAGGCTAGCACTGGCTTGACATGAGAAAGATGTACTGAAAAATCATGATTCAACTTTTGAAAATGAAAGCTAAAAAAAAGTGGATCTTTAAGTTCTTGTAAATAAAACTGGCATAGCTTGTAAGGCCAAAACCACCGATATTTTTTCTTATTTTTCTCCAGTGGGCATCATAAGCATATCATCAACGAATTTCAATGCTGCTTCCACCATATCATTAATAATTTATAGTTTGTGTCTTGAATCCTGATTGAAATTTAACATATTTCTTCAATGAAAAAAAAAATTTTTTATGGATCCACACTTAATTTGTCCAAGATTGCCATGTCTAAATCAATAGTTGCTTTAATTATGAAAGTCATGAAGGCATAATGTTTGTTGACTTTTTCAAATTGGCAATGTCACTTTCTTTTTTTATTAATCACATTTTCGGCAGACTGCTTGATCTTTGCACATTTCCGTTTTGTAATCTCTCGATTATTTTGGATATTTCTTCGGCTTCTGCTTCAGCTAATTTTTCCTCCGTTGAATCGTACGCCCACAACAGGTAGCGAGACAGATAGTTTGTGTCCAGTTCTGGATCTACGACCATTATGGCTCTTTTCAGATCATCAGGGGCAACTTTCCTATAAACAGAAGGTAAAATGATGCATCTGTGAAACAAATCATGTTCTCATACAACATCAAAGAGAAAAGTAATCTATTTCACATAATGTCAAACATCAAGTTCAAGGTCACAAGGTCAAAAAAGCTAGATACCAAATTGAAGGTTAGTTGTATTGTTGTTTAACGTCCCACTCAAGAATCTATCACTTATATGGAGATGTCACCAATACCACTGAAGTGCAACAAATTTGGTCTATGCTCTGCAGTTATGGCAATGAGCAGTGATGGTTCTTTAATGCACCTGCACTTTTTGTGACACAAGATCTCAGTTTTGACTGTCTCATCTAAAGGAAAAGAAAAGCCAGTCAAGTCCATAGCATGGATTTGAACCTAAAACTTCATGATCAGAAGGTGAAAACACAAACCATGTCATCACAACATGGCCCTTGATACCTTACATATAAGGACACCAAATTTACCAGATGAAACTAGTCTGAATATTGAGTTAGTAGTCTCTTTCACAGTATGATTTTTACTCAATAGATCAAACTTAATCCGTACTTACTCTTCTGTCAGCTGTTGTTTTATCTCCTCCACATATCTCATCTTATCCTCTTTTATCCATTTCTTCACCTCATCCAAAAATGGCCCAGCTTTTCCTTCATCATCCTACAAATTGTCAAAAAACAGCGATATTACAAATTTATTTCAGAACTCACAAAACAGAGAACATCTGTCTCATTAATCGGGGCTGCATGGGCAACAAAAAAACTTAAGAATTTACTCAAGTTTGAGAATTTTCTCTGCTCCACCTTCTCAGCCAATCAGACTGTAGTATTGGCTGGAGTTGAGAAAATTCTTTACCTCTATGGTGCACAGCCCAGGTAATTTCAGTGCTGGAACTGCATATTAGGTGGATTCAAATTTTTTTCCTATAACAGCTGCTCAACCAGATCTAGTGTGAAACTTGACAAGGAGCTTGCATAAAGTTCTCATGATAAAGATTTTAGCTAGGCTTAATTACCTCTTTAAATAATTCTTTATAATCAATTTCATCAGACTCTTTAAGATCCAGTTCTACTTCCGCTCCTTTAACCATGGCATTTAACGTCTCATCGTCTACGGAGGGGAACACTGTACGAATGCCTTGTCGGATTTCGTCTTTTGTTAATTTTCCCTGATTTCCTTTGTCCATGTCAATGGCAGTCAGCTGATTTAGAAGAAGTTCCATTTTCGCCAGTATATTATGGAAGACCTCTTCCTCAACCTTTTATTGATATAAAGAAAATAATCTTGATGATTTGAAACAAATATTTGTTTGAGCTATATTTTGTCATATAAAACAAATATCCTCCATAGATATATTTATGGTAACTATATTAACAGGAAAAAAAATCATGTTTGTAGATCACTCTGTCCATGAAAACTTCATTATGATTTATGATGACTGATGTATTTACCCTTTGAAATTTCATAATCTTCAACAGAACATAAGGCCTTTTAAAAAGCATGTTTATGTATTACAACCAACAAACTTTCATAGAAATGCTATTTTTGTGTTGTACAATGTATATGGTCACAGAAATGGTCTTTTTGTTATAGAGTCATGAGTAAAATATTCAAAACTTCTCATTCAAAAGACAAATTAGGAAATAACATCATTTCAATCTTAAACTCATGACCAAGTGTTTTGAAGCAGTCAGATTCATTCCAATAATAAGATCAATTTCATGTCAATCATTCAGGAGTTATCCCCCTTGATGCTTGCTGCATATAATACTTATGATCTATGAGACGTTCATATATTTGATGCTCCCAGATTTTATCTAAAATCTAAAAGAGGGCGAAAGCTGCATCAGAGCATCAAATGAAACTTATCTAAAGAAATATGGGTCCACTTTAAAGACTTCAGCAGTAGTTCAAGTTCCTTCAACACAGTGTATGAATATACAGTGGAGTTGGTCTATTACAAAATCAAAAGGGGATTGATTTTTTACTTCGTTATGGGCATCCTTTGTTTTAAGCATGACATAATTTACTTCATATATAGATGAGTAGCAATTCTTTTCGGGGGTTTTATTCCTCTTCATTATAGCACTGAATTCGCTTTAAGCCGATTTGTTATAGACTGACTCTACTGTACATTTATTATATTTCCCTTAGGAATTATAATTAATATATTAAGGGGTTAATTAAATTAAATTTAAATTATTAATTTAAATTAAATTATAGGGAGACATGAGAATTTGGTTACGAGAGGTAAAAGTTATATTTCCTGGGGGCAAAATTGCTTATTATTCCAAATACACCAAATAAATTATGACTATTTTTCATTTTATTTGACTAAGCTACAGGTTTTTTTGCATGAGGGATTCATGATGCAGTCGAGAGAGAGCTCAAGCCATGATACATGCAAGGGAAACATGAAGTTTGTTTTCCTGATACATGATAAGGCAACCAATCCATAACTGTGAGAACTTACTGGTGTATGCAATGAGGTATGATATATCCATAGCACAGTGCCTTTGTTACAGAAAAAAATTATAAATTACCATGGTATAGGTTACATGCATTATAATTTGAATTCAAAGACAATTAAGGTACATGTAGATATCTTACTTTGTTATCTAATACACCCCAGAACAGGCCGATGTTATCATCATGTGAGTATCGCTGACAAGCGTCGTGGAGGTTGTAGCCCCACTCGATTCTCATCTGTTCCATGGCAAATCGGCGTTGTAAGTAAGTATCCAAAAAGTCGTCCAGCTTGTCCCGTACTCCATCAGTTTTCTGCAAAATATGAATTCCAATTAAACATCAAAATCTGAAATTTAAGTTAGTGTTCATATTAGCATGTACTGTCTTACCTTGTCTCAAATGATATGTGTTTAACTTCTGATCTTGACATCATGTCTTTGAATCCCCCCTCCTGGGTTGGCTGGTTCACTGTCTTTTCAATGAGCCAGTTAAAACCAAGGTCCTGTGTCGCAGTAGACGTTAGCATGTTAAAGAACCGTCACTGCTCAATGGCTGTAGGTGCCCAGCATGGGCTATATTTATAGCCCTTCTGACTGGCATACAGTGACTCTGCCATGTTAGTGAAAAACTCTAGAGTGTTTTAAAACAACAATACAATGAAGCGTCATTACCTCAAGATCTCAACAAAGAGATCGCTGCCCATAACAGACCATCAAACTTGAATCTGCTTTTTCGCTTTTCTGGTTCATTTCTATACCCACCTGGGCCACAATGGCTTTGTGGTGGCAGGTTTCCCTTTAGGTCATGAGCTTATGAGTTAGAGCCCACCTGATGGAAGCATCTGATTCATCCTAATATTTGGATGACACAGTGATGGTCGAGGTTAACTTTCTCAGAAGATGTCTGCACGTTGAAAAAAAACTCACTGCTCAATGGTCAAAAGTACTGAGCAATTTTTGGAAGAAATTCTTTTCCAGCATTCATTGACATCTCCATATGAGTAAAAGATTCTTGAGTAGGGCATTAAACAATAATTTCATCATCACCCTCATCCTCATCAACAAAACCTAGGACACCATCTCACTGATGGGATCCATTTTAGCCAGCTAATTAGGTGGTCTTAATGACAAGGGTCCACTGTACTTTGACCAAATTAAGTGAGTAAGTGATGAAACTTACGCTAGCATCGTTAGCAGCCTTCTCTCTCCAGATATCTCTAACCAGCATGGCACAGTCACGTTTTCCCAAACGTCTGTTTCGTACTGGTCCTTCAAACTGCAAATACTTGGGAACAGTTGGTCCGGTGCCCTGAAGAAATTACAAGATATCAAATTAATGGCTCATGAAAATTATGCCCAATATCAAAACAAATTCATACTGGAAATATGATACAATATAGATATAATTTACAAAAAAAAAATTTATGCTGGTTTACTTCATCAAAAGAAAAAGGCATCTATTTCAAACAGTATCACACAAAGAGGTCAAGGTCACAACATTATAAATTTGTACCAAAAGGTCAAAGACTTTCATAGAGAATTCCTTTTTAAAAAAAAGTCATCTCCCTTGTTCACAGATATGTCATCTTTTTGAATTGACTTTTCTTTTCAATGTTAGAAGGATTTATGTTAAGATAAGCTCTTGTAAAGTTTCAAGGTCATGAGGTCAAAGGTCACCGGTGACTTCTTTTACCCATTTGATTGTTTCATGATATGACAACAACAGATTTCATAGGGTCATACATTTAGTATAAATGTACTCACCAATCCATCAAAGTATTCGGCTCCCCCACCATCCCCTGGTCCACCAGCAGCTATTTCAGCCAGAAGAACATCCACAAGTTCATTGGAAGATTTACCAGCGGAGATTTCCTTCCATCGTACAACACCGCCATTTACGCCATCAGAGCATTTCTCCCAGTCAGGTCTGTATAAAAGAAAATTACAAATTCACTTTTTTCACGGTAAATAAGAAATTTCATAATGATGGTGTTTCACAAAGTTATAATGTCATAACAGCGATTGATACCATTTTATCAAAAGGGAGGAAAAAATATTAAATTAACGTGTCTTTAGCAAGAGGTATTATTTCAACATAAAAAATTAAAGATTACCTTCAAAAGGTTCAGACAATTACAAATAACTAAAGATAAGATACCCTGGCTGAAAGATTTCCCAGTTGGACTCTGTCTTGATATTGAGATTTTGAAAAAAAAATCATGAAAACAATTCAACTCTTTTGTTTGTTTTTGTTTTTTTGCTTTACGCCACATAGTCATATGATGGTGGCCAGTTTTTACTGGTGAAGGAGACAGCTCGGTCACAAATGTACCCGGGAAGAGACCACCGGCCATCGGCGAGTAAAGTGGGATACATTCTCACATAATCAGTTTAGGTTCCAGCGAGCTTCAAACCCGCACTGACAAGAGGTGAGAGGTTGAGTGGTTCAAAGTGCAATGCTTTGACCAATCAGCCACTGGGGCCCCCTGCAATTAAACTAGTCGCTTCTGTAATTACCTGGGAGTGGATGCTCGTTTCATCTGCTCAAGTTCTACATAGAACTCATCTCGCTGCTTCGTGACCTGTTTCTGTACATCTAACAATGCACTGAAAGAAAAGTAAACCTGTGTCATTCCAACTGTTTCAAAATCATTGAATACACTTTACAAAAGATTTCATTTTCATCAAAGACTTTTTAGTGATTATCTGACCACAATTACTGAAAAAGACAAAAGAAAATTAATTGTGAAAGGTTTCAAAGAAATTCATGTGATCTTGTTATTAGGTTGTCTATCCAAAAGTATGCAATAAATTGCCATAAATCTCAAACTTCCTAAATGCACCAATTCAAATAATATTAATTAGGGAGAACAAGACTTTTTCATAAAATATTATGTTAGGCTTGTGATATCTTGAACATACTGTTTTTTATTTTGTTTTTGTTTTGTTTGTTTGCCTGTTTTGTTTTTGTTTGTTTTAGTTTTTTGGGACAATCTTGATGTTTACCACAAGTATGTTTCTATGGCTATTTTTTGACAAACACTTCTTAAACTTTTGTGGATCAAAAATGGCCAAGAAAGGACTGCTCTTTTGTGTGTCAAAGGGATGTGATTATCTATAAACTTGTAAGTATATATACATACTCATGCTCTGCCTTTAGTTTCTGGAAATCGTCTTTGACAACTTCTGATGTTTCTAAAAGTTGCTGAAAATTGAAAACAGATAACGAATGAAACATGATGATTCAATGAACTCTGATTCTAAGGAACATCAACAAGGGTAATTGAACAAAATAAATAAAGCTAAATTTTTCAAACAAAACAAACATGAAAATATACATTAAAAAAAACCCTAAGACCTAAGCTTATTTGTACTCTGATCTGGGAGCATAGATATACGGGCCAGTAAAATGTGTCACAGAACAGTTGGAGTATTAACAGAATTGTTGCCACATTCAACTGTTTTACTCATAATTAGCATATGTTAAAGAATCTTCTCTGCTCCATGGCCATAAGTGTTGAGCATGGGTCAAATTTGTCACACTTCATCGGCGTCATTGATGCCTTCATATAAGTGGAACATTCTTGAGCGGGACATTAAACACAATTACAACAACAACAACAAAAACCCTATATTCTCAAGAGGATGAAAATGAAAGTGGAATATACATACATTATACTTGGCCTCTAATCCTTCAAAATCTCTGCGTGGAATTACATCATAGTAGTTTGTGATCATATCATTCAACCTCTTGGTCGCATTCTTCTCATCGTCTCTAGCTTGTCTGTAAGATTCAAAAGAAAAAACTCAGTGAACAATGACCAATTGACTGGAGTATTAGCCCTTTCAACACCACAGACCATAGTGGACTGGTCTAGGACAATTGAAAAGGACATACCATTTAGATGCTTGGGGTTGAAAGGGTTAATGAAAATGAATCAATTTACTCATTAATTGAAACTATCTAGTAAAATTGTAGTGCTAGTGAAAATGACAAAGACTACTGTTGTAAAAATAAATTCAGCTTGTAAAATACATGTAAAGCTTTTTTTGTGAGACATGTATTGTTCTAAAAGAAAACTTTTAAATGTATGTAGGGATTAGTGTTGGGAATCAACTAAAAAATAATAATCAGTTAATTAGAATAATCCCCAGTTAGGGAATAATTCATCATTACAAAAGTTTATCAAAAGTGATCTGCATCTTGCTTAGGATGTTTGAAAAATGAGACAACAATAAATTGTAACTTGAAATCTTCAAGCTAATTAGAAACAGAAGTGCTTGTGAAACGCAAATCTCACCACTCTGCAAAGTCAGTCTAAATAGACTTACTTCAGTGCTTAAAAATCTCATTACATTTGTACTCTGTGACTTTGGTCTAAATGAACTTAATTTGGTGCTTTCATGTCTTATTACTCTACAGATTTGATCTATGTAGACTTACTTCAGTGCGATCTTTAATAACACAGGATCGTCTTGATTTTCTGCCTCTGCTGCTTCTTTGGAAGCCATTAAATCGTCTTTCTGGTCTCGCATATCATTCATTTCTTGCAAGAGCAACTTTTTGGAGTCGAGCTCATCACGATAATTTTGGAAGGTCTCAGACAGCTCGTCATGCAGTTTATTGACCTGGGCTTGTAAATCCTGCTGGTCATTCCGCATACTTTGAATCTTTTCTATAAGCCTCCTATTGTCAGCCTTTAGGTCTTTGATTTCTATATGAGAAATTTACATTATAAAATAATCAATTTCAATGCCTTTACGGGAGCTGCAAATTTTCATGAAACATCTTCAGAATCAAGATTTACAAATTTCTGTTGAAAAAATATTGGATTTTAACGATTTGGTATACTGAACTACAGCAAACACTTTTTTCATCAACAATCAACTATCTTGAGAGATCACTGTCTTCAAGGGACAAATTTCTCTAGACACCTCCATTACAAGGGAACACTTGACTTGAAACACTTGTGTCTGAAGAGATCGAGTGTTTTCAGAGACAAGAGATCATAAGATTTTAGGCATAACTATCATAAGAGATCATTTGATTTAAGGGGCCACCTACATAAGATAAACCACATGTACAGTGGAACTTCACTATTAAGACCACCTAAATGACTGGCTAAAATTGGTCTGATTAGTGAGGTGGTGTTCAATGTAAGGTTGAAATAGCCTTAATTTCAAAAGATATGCAGACTGCATTTTGATGGTCTGTATTGTGAGGTGGTCTTCTAAGTGAAGTGGTCTCTAGTCTAGGTTCTATTGTATATACATTGTGGTGGTCATTACCTTGTTTTTCCTCCTCTCTGATGGCCATTATCTTCTGGTCACACTGCTCTGACACTGTGACCAACATTTGCTGTAAAAAGAAATAATATCAATATATAAATGTTTCAAATAAAAAAAATACAAAGCACACAAACAAGGAAACAAACACCAAAATACCTTGACTAAGATAGGGCTTAAACCACATTCTGTCACCATTTTATTTTTCTTTGCAGAGTTTCTTCAAGTCTACAGACAGACAGATGTTCAGCTCATTACACAGAATAAAATGTGATTAATTACTGTATGCTTTTCATGATAGCTCTATGCTTTATAAAAATATCAAGTTTTTCTTACAAATTGTTTTTATCCCCTAAATATGTTCTTAGGCCATGTAAAAGTCACAAATACAATGGAGTTAGTGTTGAATTAATGTACCCTAAATAGCTCCATATTTCTACATACATGTATACATAGCTTTTGCTAGAAAAAGTTCATTTACATATGCTTGCACTCAGATTTTAGGTTTTGTACAAATGGTGGTTATTATTATGACTGCTGTATATAGGAAAATTTTTGCTATTTTTTTTCTTCTTTTTTTCGTCCCTTTTGCCCTCATCATCAGTGGGCGAATTCAAATCTAGATGAATTTAAAACGGTAAATTTGTTGAATAGACGAACTTGGTGAATTTAAACCAGGGCAAAACTTTTTGAAAGTGTATCAGAGTGAAATCAACACAGAGTGAAAACAACCCTATATACAGTGGTTCACTTGTCCTTGTTTAGAATTTATACAGGTAATGACAAATCATTGCTAGCTCAGGCTAGCATATAGCATATAGGTTCATATGAATTCAATCAGGGTATAGTAAGACACAACATAACAATCACCGCCAGTTGTTCACATTTTTTTGTAATACCTTTAGCGGCTCCAGTTCACGGATCTGCTGTCGCTGGTATGCCAACATCATTTCATATTCATTTTTAATTCCTGATAATAACGGTTTATACGTCTTGAAATCTTCTATCAGATATTCAAACACTTCTCTGTATGCCTGTGGATAATAAAGAAATAACATCATAAGTAACGTAACTTCATCATGTAACAGTTTGGACTCAGTAGGGAAATTCCAACATTGGTATCATTTTCTTGTTGGAATTTATACATTATACTCTTGCATATTACGGAACAACACAATTTACTCATTTCTATATAGAATGATGGTGGCAGTCCATCTTATGATTAATGTATTATTGCTATTGCCCACTCAAAAATCTTTCACTGACATCGAGATGCCACCGAATGCCAGTGAAGGGCATCAGGTTTTCCTACGCTTGACACTCGAGCCATTGTACAATAAAGGATATTCAATGTGCAGACACCCTAACTGACTGTGTTACAGGACCTCACTTTCTCATCCAAAAGACAGGAAAAGCCAATTTGCTTTTGTTGATCAGGCTAAAACACATTGACCTCATAATCTGAAGGCAAACCCACTAACATAGGATTCAGGAACATGAACTTAAAAAGATGATAAGTTATATAGAAGGAAATGTGGAGCTTGCCTGGTGAATCCTTCCCTAATTGCATTTATGACATATCTCGATCACATGCAAGATGTCCTACCTGTAGCCTTAATTCATTTGCACAAACATCTGTAACACCAAGGGCGCGTAACTCTTTCTTGAGGTAGGATTCCAACTGCTCCAGAAAACGTGGTTTAGGAATCATTTGGGGTTTCCCCATTGCTTCTTCATCATAGAGAATAAGATTTTTTGTTTTTGACAGCATCATTGTGGTAGCGGCTGCAGTCTGACCACTGGCATGAGCTGGCCAGGTGTCCACCTCGCCGGACTGTGTGTCTACATAAGGCTGAAAAGGGGAATCAAAGGAAAATTTAATAAGTCTTGCAGTACTGGGTACTACAAAAGCCAAGGGACTAAGCAACTGTCATGATTCATGGATGAATGAATGAATGAGTGAGTGGGTAAATGAATAAGTGAATGAATGAATTTTTGTATGAATGAATTTGTGCATGAACGAGCTTTTGAATAAGGTTTTTACTGGAATGACATAAAATAAAGATATGAATGTTGTATTCATAAATTGATTAAAAAAATAATAAATAGATAAATAATCAATTAATGATACAATGGAGGATGGATGAAAGGCTATATCATTCAGTGTCATTATGACAGATATTCATCTTTAATGTGAAGACAATCAACTTTAAATTATGACTGATTATCAGTTGCTGTATTGGATTACAAAATTGGTACATACCCTCAATGTTTTCGGATTTGGCAGTGGGTGGATCTTATCATTTAGTTTATATGTTGGTCCAGTGAGCCCTTCAAACTTTTGTACACCTCTCGGAGAGGTACCTTTTGCACTGAAATAAGAAAAAAATGTATGAAGTACATATATGTATATTTTGAATCAAACCATTTGCTTTCAGACACTTTTTTCTCTCAAGTGAAATGGTGTTCTCATAACTCAGAAAATATGTTAAAATAGAAATAAAAATGATCATTGGAAATAGTTGAAGACAGCAAAGCTTAACTAAAAAGTCAATGCAGTTGAATCTACTTTTCCAACCACCTGTGTGTAACGACATCTTGGTCATAAAGCTGTCATTAATATATCACTATTGATCTCGAGTATTGTACCAGTCAAAAAGACTTCTTCCAAATAAGCTGTTGTTCAATGTCCCACTCAAGATTCTGTCACTTACATGGAGATACTTTGATCAACTCTGATAAAGGGCAACAAAATTGGCTTGTGCTCAGCACTAATTGCCATTGGGCAATGAGGGTTATTTAACCCGGGATGACACCTACTGTGCCACAGGACCTTGGACTCGAACATGGATTCAAACTTATGGCCATGAGTCAGGAGTTTTTTAACATACTGACACCTTGAATATAATATAGGACCTAAATTTTTATTATCTCATCTGAAAGACAAGTACAGCCACAGCATGGCATGGATTTCGAGCCCATTTTCCAACAATCTCACAATCAGGAGGGGAACACTAACCACTGAGTTTTTTGGCAGCCCCCATAACGGCACAAGGTTTTAATCCATTTGATTTTCACATTAGAATTAACATGCAGCAAACGTATTAAGGCCATAAGGAGCACAGAATATGGACACTCAATGCTAGATTTAATTGTAAGCAAAGCATCAAGCTGCTCTCTCCTTCTACATTGATTGACTGAAAATCAGCAATTTAATCGGTCCTGTCTTTATTTCAAAATACATGCACACAGTACAGATGAACTGCAGCAGTTAAATTCTACTTCAAATCTAAAATAGGTCTTTATTTAGAGGCAACAAAAAACACAACCCATCAATGAGACATTAAAGCCATAATGATGTAGCCTTGTAGGGCCTATTTACAAAAAATGGAGCAGAAATTGGAAACTGTCGAAACGATATGTGCAATATTTGTTTCAGAAAAACTCAGTATTCGGTTTAATTTGGTGATTTTTTTCTTTATCATACCCATTCAGAGGTGGTAGCCTTGCTACCATCATCCGCCCCTCCATCTTAAGTGCAAACTAGTGTTGAATTGACACCAAAAATTATTCCTCAACCGTGTGATGGTTTACATTGTCGAAAATGGAGTCGTTGTCAGGACAACATCAAGCACTAGTTCGGATTTTACGACATTATGAATAAATGTTGTGAATATTTTCTAAAGTTTATGTTTGAATTAAATTACAATCATATTGTTCTACAAATAAATCGCTTTCTTAATATCTATTTACTTAACTTAAACATTTAATTCGCATAATCAATGTCGTAAATAACGAGAGTACACTTTACGGTTGTTGTACTTTTCTTGAGTATAGTCCAAAATGCAACAATTATCGCATGTAATACCCACAGATGCTCGACAAAAAAAAATCTGATCTAGTCTCATCAAAATCATAGTTCCAGGATTATAAAAACATGATAAATTAACGTCTCATTCATTCGTTTCAAGAGATATTTGATACAAAATCTCATTCAAATAAAGAAGTTGAACAAAAATCAGTCTGACAACAGCAACAATATTAATAAGGAGAGGGAGAAGCAACAACAACCGTCAAACACAGATTCTCCAACCTGCTTCTAAATGATTTATCATAATCAGCAACTTTAATATGAATTTAGGCATTGCCTATGAGTGAGTGCAGTTAAATGGATATAGCTATATTCGCGGTTCCATATTTTTTCCCGAGGGGTGGGGGCAACTTTTCCGGGGGGTCCAACTTTTGGTAAGGAAAACCCAAACCCTGTTAAAATTAGAATCTAATTATAATTGACCAATGGTGATACATAGGAGCGGACCCCCTTGAACCCCCCCCCCTCCCTCTAGATCAGCGCATGGAGCAATTTTTAAAAAATCTACAATGGCGCTAAACTGGTTTTTTTTTCCAAATTGACCTTAAAATTACAAAAGATGAAAATTAAAAAAAAAAAGAAAATTTTGGGTACAAAATTGAGTAATGTTTAAACCAGTGCTTATTTCGTATTAACAAAACAACTTGATTTGGTCCTTCTTGCACAAAATTTGGTTTGATATCGATTGTAGTAAAATTCAATTTTGTGTGTGTTGCAGACTGACGAATTCTTAATTACGAGTTGCCTTTTTCATATTTTATCATCGCCCTTTTCGTGAAATGGCCGTTTTAGTATATATTTTCTTGGGTCTGTATCAGAATGTTTCTGCATGAGATAAGCGTCTCAGAGCGTCTCTTGTCTCGTAAGCAGATTTTCTAGTGCTGATTATTTTAATAGCAAATTTGAATTGAGCTCTCGGGTTAGAGCATTAATGTGCCCAACTTGGCATGACATTCATTTGTGTCGCTCTGACGTACTTACAGCATGAACAAACGTCATTTTCACTATATATTTATAGTAAATTTATATTTTTCAAAACTGCTTTAATTTTATTACATTTCAATCGATTTTAATGAAACCTTCCTTTAAAAATTCATAATTTACTGAAAAAATATATTTTGAAACAAACAAACTTTTATTTTCTGTCTAGTGGTTAAAAAAACGCAATGCGTAGAACACCGGATTAAATTCTACAGTTGTCAAAAATCCTCTAAATAAGTAACTTATCTTGTTTCGCTCGAGCACGCTTATATCTTGTGTCCAAGCTAACAGGATTTTCTCTTGTGTCGCTCGAGCGCACTTATATCTTGTGACCATGTCGGTACGACTTTCTCTTTTGTCGCCCTGGAGCGCTCATATCCGATGAAAATGTCAGCATAATTTTATCTTGTGTCGCCTGTGCGCGCTTATATATTGTGTTCATATTGGTATGAATCTGCCTTGTGTCGCCCTATGGCGCTCATATCTGATGTCCATATTAGCATCATTTTCTGTCGTGTCGCCTGAGGGCGCTCATATCTAGCGTCCATGTAATTATGATTTTCTCTTGTTTCGCTGGAGCTCTTACATGTATATTGGTATAAATCCATGTTGACATGAATCTCTCTTGTGTCGCCCTCGCGTGAATTTATTTTGATCTAGTGCCCATCTTAGCAAGACTTTCTCTCGTATCGCTCTAGTGTGTTTGAATTACCTACTGTACTTATTCGGATAAAACTCTTATGTGTCGCCTTACCTTTATCTAGTGTCCTTGTAAGCGTGATTTTCTCTCATCTCGCCTTAGCGCACAGGGTTAGTCCTCAACAGCTGGCACGATTTCTCTTTTGTCGTCCTGTCGGAATAAAGTTAGACATACATTGTAACTGGTGTCATTTTAAGCATGGTTATCTATTTTGGCATCTAGGTGCGCCTTTCTGTAGTGCCTTGGTTTCCAATCTTGTGTGCCAGCCTTCAGCACCATTCGACGACTGCAGTGAAAAATATATACATGTGTCAAAATAAAAAAAAAACTGACCCATTAAATTCACCGACAAATCCATAGAGGGGATATAACCGAGAACCCCATATCATACCACAGACCAAGGTCTTATTAAGTTATTTACTCTTCTGGTGCACCTGAACTCATCCCCGGTTTTAGTGGGGTTCGTGTTACCAATGAAGTTTAACGATCGCCATCATGACCAGGTTGATCGTTATAAAATATCGATTTTATAGAGGAGGCAATTTGTCAACCTTGCCACACACCTAGTCCCGACATTTTTACCGTTTATGACTTACCGAATGAGACATTTTCTCGGATTTGAAATAAAGGTTACACGGTGGGTGCCGCACTTGGAGCGGGGTGTTATGCCCTTCCGTAGCCTGAACTCACACCCAATTTTTTGTGAGGCTTGTGTTACTCTATAAAAGTTTTTCGGCCGACAAAATGACCTGTTTAATCGTAATAAAATACCGATTTTTACAGTTGATGGGATGTGTGTTCCCCTTGTCGTATACCTAATCCCGAACTCTTCTTCCCGATTGCGACAATTACGAATTAGACATTTTCTCAAACTTGAAATATAGTGACATGGCGGGTGCCGTGCGCGGAGCAGGAGTTGCTAACCCTCCCTGAGCACCTGAACTCATCCCTGGTTTATGTTGGGGGTCCGTGTTACTTATTTTTCGTGTCTTGTTGTGTTGATAGCTGTTTGTGTCTGCCTTTGGATTTTTGATTTATTGATCCCCCCTTGGTATCTTCTATAGTCAACTTTTTTTTTTATTTCAGAGACGTATATTATATACGTCTCTGGCTATTTCTTATTCACAAAAGACCTGAACATACCGCTTATAAAATATTTATTTAATATACCATGTACATTTATTTATGAAGAATTTCTCCATTGATGTGTTGATTTTCGAGGGGAATTTGTGAATTCCCTCAATTTTAAAAATGAAATGCATAATTTCAGCATTCACGGTCAAATTTAAAATAATATAATGCGATTTTATTTCATTTTACGCGGAAAAGTTCATGACGGACTGATTTTACTCTGACTTGCCAACATCGAAAAAAATCTCATGATGGGGAGATTTAAAATCGTATGGGAATTTTTAAAATTTACTAGGAATTAATGGGAAGGTTAAGTTTTTCATATGGGAGATACGCATTTTTTCATAAAAATTTATCCAAATTTTACATGAAAAATAGGGAGTCTCCCTATTTATCACGGGTGAAACTTTGCAAATATGGTTACTAGTGTGGATTATATCATAATACGCTAATTTCTAATAGGGTAGATATATACTTTACATGTAAAATTGACTTAGTTAATCGTTTAAATGTGCAATTTCATAATTAATTTATAATATCAAATATTATTTGTCTGCATGTTAAATTGGTTCGTTTATGAACGATATTACAAGATAGGAATGTGAAGTATAATATGTGAAAGGTGTGTATGTTAACGAAGTTATGATTAGTCACTTAATATCGATTTGGCCAATGAAAACTTAGCTTTGAATTTATCAATGATTAGGGTTCTTGACATCCGGGGTCTCTTTAACGAAGAAAAAAGATGGCGACTATGAGTGGTTCAAGCTCAACTGAATCACTTAATTCGAGCGTGCAAGAGACGTCTGATCGTCTAAAACAGTTGTACCCGGCAGTGAATGAAGAAGAAACTCCCCTGCCTCGTTTCTGGAGTGCCAAAGACAAGTGCAATTTCATAGGATTGTCGCACAACAACCTGAGAGTTCACTACAAAGGTAAAATGCGAAATAACTCCCTGTGATCGAAATGTTTACATGAGTGCGAAGGGAAGAAAAATAACAAGCCCATGACATCGAAAATTGATATTCGTTTTGTTACTATCAAAATCAGAAATTTATACTGTTTAATTGGAATCTTTAAATGTCTTCATATGTAAATGTCTGACACACATTCAGTTGTTAAGCAACTTCTTTGTTGTTGATTTATTTTTAGAACAGTGTCAGCGTGTTTCTGAACCTGAATCAGCTGATATTTTACAGCAATAACACAAAGACAAATATTTACCCGTTGGTGTAGGCGTTGGTCCTTTCAACATCTTGATAAATGTCAACACTACTTTTCAAATCTGTCGTGTATTTTGAAATGGGAGAACATTTCACTACCAACAAGTGGAATTTTTGTTGTTGTTTCCTTTTCTTTTTTTGTGTGTGCTGGTTTTGAAGTTAAAGTTGAAAAGGAGGGATGGTAGTAAGGGCTTATTGAAGAAAAAAATGGTTCATATACCATAAACATTTTCCTAAAAAAAAAATGGGGGAAAAAATATGTTCCGTCAAATTAACTGAAATGCTTAATTTTTCTCATTCATTTTACCCGGTAAGTAAAATTTAGTCTCCTCTATGAGAATGAAAAATCACCCCATGAACATTTTTCAAGGTTGGCAATTCTGTTATTTAGCAACATACCATACTTTTGAGATAAAGAAAATGTCCCAAACTTGAAACTCATTGCATGTCAATAAGTGATGTGCTATCAAGTCATGCAATTTATTTATCACTTGACTATAAAATATGCAATGTACCTTCATCCTTACAAACCCTTGATTGACTCTTGGATGGAAATTTCGAGTAAAAAAATTACCCTGTAGCAAATTTATCAACATTTTTTTTAGAAATACTGGATATTCAGAGTCAAAACCGAGGACTACCGGTCAAATGGAAACTCTGATTGTGTCAAGCATATCCTTGACACAGGAGCTTGATTTCTTTCGTCCGATCTGAAGAACAGGTGAATTTAGTTGTGCTGACATCAAGACTTGAACTTCATACACCTGATTAAAAAGCAAGCACTCTACAAGTACAATGGCACTTTTGCCTGATGTTGGTTAATCCCATTATTTTTGTTTCTAAATATATGTAAAGCCTCAAAAAATGAATTCCATGGAAAATAAAATCGATTGTAAGGTACCAATAGTCAAGGTGTTATACTGGCAAAAAACTTATTCTTGCCAAGTACCAATTCTTGCCACCTCATTTTATTTCACCCCAATTTTTATTGTTTACCTTTGAAATTATTTTGTAAAAGGGACTTGGAAAGAATTAAGCAATACATGTATTGTTATTAATCAAAGGATTTGTTTACTAATAAATCAGTTTTTATTAGTCAAGGTAATTGACTAATTTTGCTTCTTTCTGGTACATTCAAAGATGGTCAGTGTACATTTTGATGTTATGATTATCTTAGTTGCGAAATCACTTGAAATGTAATGTAAAATTAAAGGGATATATGTGATTTTTCTAAAACTACTTACACATGTATAAAGTCTTGTTTTCGCAAGTAACAACTGTCTACTTTGCATCACTGATTACCAGTATAAATATGCCTACAATATATCTTGTTCTGTTCTGGTAAAATATGTGATGTTCTGTTGTTGAAAAACTATAAAAATCCTTCCTACTAGTAACGGTAACCTATAGTATATGATATTACTATTACAGTAGGCATAATTTGGTCACTCTTGGGACTACAGGAGGCAAGTTATTAAGAAGCATAAGGCGTAAAGGGATATTATCTATTGATTTTTGCACTAAAGTGAGGAAGATAGAGAACTGACCTGGGCACCAAAAAAAAAAGAATTTAGTTAAGTCTGACAATTTTCTCACCTCCAGCAGTTACTGGATTCTGATTGACTGAAGGATTGAGGTTGAGAAAATTCTCAGACTTGAGTGAATTCTCAAGTTTCATGGTGCCAAACCTTTATCTTTTGATATTTTAATTTTATAAGATAATTGCAACATCAAAATACCATGTACCGGTAGGCGTCAGATCCTTCTCTCCAAATCTCCATGCTTATTGGAAACCCTGGTTGTGCATTCATTAAGAACACATCTGTGTTAGCTTTATAATTTTGAATGCTGCCATGATAGAGGGATCAACTTTTCATGATTGTAAAGTTTTAACCACTTTGAAAAGGTGTATGTGACATTGATGTTTTGTTTCTCAGACTCAGTGATAAAGGTCTCAAACTAACAGTTTCTCATGGGTCCCAACAGCAATACGTGTGCATTTGTAGGTTAAATGTCAATGAAGTTGCTGACAAATTAGTGTCTTGGTATTGTTCCTTGAGATGAGACCAGTCTTTACCTCCAGAGGTCTGAGGTTTTTAAAGATTGAATCCCTGTAAAACCACAGGCACTGTTTATGAAAAAGTGCTCAAGAGATCTTCAGATCATGCACGGAGGCTTTCTTTGAGGTTCTACTTTTGTACAACACACTATTTGACTGAACAGACCAGAAATTGGAGCATACAAGGGAATCTAGATTTTAATAAATGAATCCTTGTTATCCCTGTTTCTGAGAAAGTACTCAAGAAAACCGCCTCAAAATTTGTATGGGGGTTCTGCTTGAGGTGGTGTTTTTTTTTTGTTTTTTTTTTGTATGACATTTTTTTTAGGGATTAGATAAAAAAGTGCCCAGTACAAGGACTTGTGTTCTAAGATTACGAATCCATTTTAACTCACTATTTCTGAGAAATTAGAAATTACTGCAGATATTTTCTTTGCCATACATGGAAATTCTAGACAGGGTCTAGTTTTACACAGCTCATTCAGATTCTGGGACTGATCAGAAAATAAAAGTATACGGGTAGCCAACAGGGTGTGAGGGGGGGGGGGGGAGCCTTGCCCTTGGTTTTACTTGGTACATTTCAACCTCACTTGTCTTAGAAAACCACCTCACTAATCCGACCAATTTTTACCACTTTGGTGGTCTTAATAGCAAATTCCAATGTACATGTATTTATCTAGTGATCCACAAGAAAAAAGGGAGAAGTGAAATCTGTCACCATATAAAAAAGGTCACTATTGAACAGTCTTGGGTGATTAATTTCTTATTACAGTTGTATATAATGAAATAATGAATATCATGAAATAAAAGGAGAGGTGATTGAGAGTGTATAAGATTTGACTTCCAAAGTCGCTAACAGATGTGTAAAATAATCAAATATGTGCATGTGCAATGTAATCCATTTATAAGTAGCTGTTGTTGTTTAACGTCAAACTCAAGAATCTTTCATTTATATGGAGACAGCATTGATATATATGTACAGTGTATGCTAGTGAAGGGCGACAAATTTTGGCCCATGCTTAGTACCAATACAGGTACCTACAAAATGTACAGCCATTAGCAGAAACTAAGGGTCCTTTAACTTCGGGGGCCAATACCTTTTGTGACACGTAACCTCTGGCTTTACATGGTAACTGTCTCATCTAGAGGACAGGAAAAGGCAGCCTCATATGCTAAGTAGATTCAAACTCATCACCTCAAGATGTGAAGGAGACCACCATAAATGTGATAGATATTTGTTGAGACCTTACACATTGTATTTATAGTTATGTTAAATGCATCTAATACCTTTTAATGTACACCATTTTAAATGTAGATAATAATCTCATCATATACGGGTACGCTCAGCATGTACTTATTTTCTGATGAGGTACCGATACACCAATGGCGGCTATTGATTTTTGTGAAGAATGAATGATATTTTAATCAACTAAGATGTATAAATACCACTTAACGAGCCAATTTGTGGATTTAACAAGGCAGATCTATATAAACTTTATCACAATAATTTTGGTCATGATTTTATACATGCATGCTACATCGTATCCATAGAAACGGGCATATTATATCACACTTAGTGACTTAAGTGATATTTACTGTACAGTTTATGAACCTTTGGTAATAATTATTACACGGACAATAATAGGTAATAAGATTACATATAATCAATAGACACTAGTAGATCACAGGTGAAATCATGGCCATCTATACAGGTGTTTTTGTACCTGCTTCACCTGTACAAAGCTTGAAATGAAATTATTTTTGCCAAGGGAAACCATCAGGCCCAGTGGCTTAAAATGCCTGCTGGCTTTATCAAACCTCTTCTGGCCTATATGAAAAATTCAAGAACATTGGAATCCTGTCTTATTAGAACACATTTTTTTAAGTAATCATATAAATAAAACCTGTCATGAGAGACCACCTGTCTTCAAAGACCACATTTACAGGTACATGGCAGAGGGGATGGTCTCTCAAGACAGGTTCCACTGTACTAAGCCAAATGTGCTGTGAGTTTCATCAACTCTCTCAAGGCAGTGATGAAAATCGGATGGATCATATTAGTAATTACTGTAGTGTATTTACATGTACAATATACACAGTGCACAGTAAGCATGCTAATATCAGCATACAGAAAAAGCTTTGTTTTTAAATTTCTCTCAGACCCGTTGTGGCTTAGCAATATAGTGTTCGCAAGCAGATTGTGAGGTTGTTGGTTCAAGCCTGGTGTTGTAGGGAGAGGGGGGTTCTTGGGCATCATGGTTCTACCTATACTGCAGATGAGATTATAAAACCTGATGTCAGGTGGCAGAGTATTTTTTGTTAGAATGTGAAACCTCACTGCTCAATTAATGGCCATAAAGTGCCAAACTTGGGCCAAATGTTGCAGCCTATCACAGAAATTTTATGGCTACCGTATACATGTAAATGAAAGATTCCTAAGTGGGATGTTAGAAAATAATTCAACCAATCCACGGATCAATATTAATTTCTTCAGGACAACAGGTCTAGTTCAGACCAGAAATTAGTGAAACGAGTCCTGCTATTATACAATGAGTTCCGTCTATCGTTACATGTGCTTACCGAAGTATTTTGTATCAGTACTGTAAAAATTTACAGAATGCTGACTCATTGAAATTCTTGTATATTCTACACTGATACCTGTCTTAACAGATTCTTGAACTAATCCTCACGTTTTGCTGCTAGAAATGCGGTCTCTTAAAACAGGTGCTCTGTCAAGGGTATAGGGGGCTATCTCGAGATAGATTTCTTTGTACATTGTTCATTTCCAGGCCTTTTTCTGTCAATTTTGGGGAAATGCCATTGGCATTACAATTGGAAGTGTTAATGCACTTTTTAAATGCTTTTATGCTCTGTTTTACTTTTCTATGAAACACTGGGTAAACACCATACATAGTTAAGTATTTGGGAATTTTTAAGGCCATCTATATTGGGAAAAAACACATGTATATGCAGAGTTTTCCCTAAGAACCGGCTGGCGCCCAAATTGACCGTTTCAAACGATTTTCTGACTGGTTCAAATCTAAGTTTCAAAAAGTAACTGTGGGGAGAACCCCCATATTCACCTTCTTGGCCTATTTAATTCACCCCTGGATCCCCCATCTTGGCCTGTTTGATGCACTTTCAAGCCTGTTCTGTTAAAACGAAGGGAAAACGCTGTATATGTATTTTGCATTCAGAATGGGGAAAATTTTCTGCCCTGTTGGGTCTACAACAAAGGACCTGATTTCTCAGTACCATTTATATCCCTGCATGTACAACATGAATGTAGACTAGTACTCTAGTGATTTGATTATTGTACGTATTCCTGACTTTTTTATCTATATATTTTGTAGGAATTGGCAAAACCCAAAAAGATGCGGCAAGTGTCCGTGCCACACACCCCATCCCTGCCTCGTGTGGTATATACTACTTTGAAGTTAAAATCATCAGCAAAGGTCGTGATGGGTAAGTGACTTTTTGTTTTATCCCCCATACTAAATTTAGGACACAAATGATGTATTTCTGTTTCTTTTATATTTTCTATGATGAAATTGTCCATGCATTTTTGCGGACTCGGCTTGTCGGGTTTCCAATGAAACTTGATATGACTATAGGTTTTGGTGTGTAGATGTGCACAATGTAACCCTTGTGTGATGTCTTAAAAAAATACCAATCTAGATAAACTAATGCTTATGATTGGTCAAAATGTCAAAGTTGTCTGGTTTTGATGAAATTTGGAATTTTTAGGTTTCGAGGGATTGCATTTTCAACCATTTCGGTTTTGTTGCTGTTATGGAAAAGCACCAAAAAATCACCAAAGCTTTTGCTTGGTAGGAAATTTAACATTGCCTGATTTGATGAGATTTGTAATTTATTGAGATTGCAATTTCAGTTGTATAGATTTTGTCGTCTTTGATAAACCAAGGCTTCTGATTGGTTAAAATTGAAGAAGCATTATCTTTATTTTAATGAAATTTGAATTGTACCGGTATATATTTGAAGCCCTTCATCTTCAAGATAAGACTGTTTCTTTGGTACATAGATTTTTCATATAATGATTGATAGTGATAGATGTAGTTTACTAACACATGTACAGTACCGGTTATTACATAATTGTATACTGTAGTAATTCATACAGTGTGCATGTGTTCTCCTGTATGTAAATTCCTCATTTAGGAGTTGATATCTCAATCTGATACAGATAGATAAAAAAAAAGTTTTGTTGGTATGTTGTGACAATTTCCAAAATGTTCCTGTGAACAACATTAGTAGGTTTGAAAAATGCACAGGAGTTGCAGCAGATTTATATAGAGTCATCATTTCTGCATCATACCTGGAGTTAAGACACCCTGACATGTACAATGCATGTCAAAAAAATCCCCCACAAAACAGAAATCGTAAACACAGCTGCACAGAGGTCAAAGGTCACAACAGAACTGCTGCTGTTGTACATCATCCCTATAGTTTGATGCTACAGGTTGTTGTCGTGGTGGATGTATGTAAATACATGTACCTCGTCATCACTGTCAGGGTGATTTATGGTATTGTGTACAATTGGTGTTCGAGTTTACACTGTGAACATGTAGAGAGTACATAAAAATATACATGTATATATTTATGTGCTAACTTCCAGCTTAGCCTAGATAATGTGTCTCTTTCATCAATATCCTCTTCTATAATAAAATCCACTAGTTCCACTAATGTTTGGTCCCTTGACCTTTAACATCAAGTCAATTGATGACAATATCTGTATTAGCAATTAATATCACAGCTGCAACAATATGGTTTTAAGATTTAGGCAGAACCTGCGTTTTTTGCTGTCTCATCTGAAGGACAGGAAAAGCTAGCAGCCTTTGCAGAGTGGATTTGAATCCATTGATCAGCAGTGTTCTCCCCAGGCCCATACAGCACAGTAGTACCACCACGCCAGTGTAATTAACCACCACTCTATCTGCATTACCACCACTCTATTTTTCTCTCCCACCACCCTATTTCATTTACATATCTGGCAATTACTGACCAAGTTAGAGTGCTTCACAAGTTAATTTACATAGAAATATAATTCATAATGCATCTTGATGGGTAATTATGTTATAAACTACTGTGTGGGGCAGTTACATGGATGTCCTCCCCTCTGTAGGTTTGAAATGTGCTTAAGTACCCCCCTGCTATCCAAAATTTCTGGGGAGAACACTGGATCAAGATCTGAAGGCGAAAATGCTAACTACAAAGCCAGCTAACCCTTGATTCTTATCTAGATCATGTATATTTAAAAGATCGTGATATTTAGTATAACAATTTATTATTGTATACATCCCAGATAGGGGTCACTAGGACCTAGTGGTATTAGGGAAAAAAGTACATGTACTTGCCCTATTGCCCTTACTTTGTAAGAACATGTGCGGATCGATAATTTTTTTTACGAGGAACGGGGTGGGATGTTCGAAATTTTCAGGAGGGGGGGGGGGACTCAAACTTTTGTCGAGAAAAAAAATAAAAACCCTGTTAAAACAAGCATCTAAGCATCATTGTCCAATGAGGGTATAAACTTTGCTAATACCGGGAGAGTATGGACCCCCTTGACCACTCCTCCTCCGTTTAGATCTGCACTTGTAGGAAGAATTATCTTGTCAAATTGATTTCTCAGTGTACATGTACATGTAGCTGGCCATTAGACAAGTAGATTATCTCAAGATTACATGTATACACACAAAGTTAACTAAGAGTAAAATGTTTTGTTTACCAATTTTATGATAGCCCAGATAGGTCAAAATTAGCAAAAGAAAAAAGCTCGAT
>JACSZP010014503.1:0-13723 GCA_016161895.1 Pinna nobilis | reverse complement strand
CCGTAAGACAAGAAAAACCAAACACCTCAGTTCCGTGGATTCTAACCCACGATTTTACGATCTGAAGGCGAACACACCAGCACGGGGCAATGGCGGCTCCCATCCTTAAATGTAAGGTGGTGATAAAACCTTTGTTATTTTGTACAATACTTGCAATACTAGTAGCTGAAAAAGGATGGGAACGAAGACATCTACGCATTGAAAATTACTGTGTGCCATGTCTTCATCATACTGTGTCCCATCGTATACGGAATTACGATACTAGGTGAAGAACTCCGCGGTTGGCCGTCCCTGTCCTTCGGATGAGACAGTAAAAAACCCTCCCTGCTCTACGGCCAGCAGTGCCGAGCATAGGCAAAATTTGTAGCCCTTCACCGGCACACGGTGACGCCTCCATAGTGAAATATTCTTGAGTGGAACGTTAAACAACAACAAAACAAACAAAAACTAGGTGAAAATATGTAAATGCGAAGTGACAGTAGACTTTAAGTAGTGACTTGTATGCAACAGATGACACCAGTAGATCTCAGTTTAGAAAATTATATGAATTTTCGTTATTTACACGAGAAGCGTGTAGGAACAACAGAACAAATTATAATTTCCTTTAAACTCAAACCTTTATTTAGTTTTTATAAATATATAAATGTTTGGGCCTACTAATAACTAAATACTGACTAAACTTTAAATTTGAAAAAGAACATGCGAATTTAAAACGGAATGAGATCACGTACCCGGGAACTCAATAGGTATGATACATGGTTGAAATTTCAGTCAGACAGTCAAACGAAGAGAAAAATGATAATTAAATATATATACATGTATATAAAATTGAATTTGTTTTAAAGCGCAAAGTTAAACTAACATAAGCTGTTTTATCGTGGTTTAATGTGAAAATCCGAACATTAACTTTATGTTTGTCAACAGCAAATGAATGATATCGTAGGGACCACTTACAATCAAAGCCGAGTTCTCGTTACTCCATACCCTCGGGAATATCATGTTTAGCGTCTCTGCGAAACAGACCGATCTAATAACCATTTCTTCAGTCGTATCACTCTCCGGGCTGCAGCGGAGGGATTTGTTTGTTTGTTTAGACTTGGAGTGAAGTGCCCTGCGTTTGACCGGCTGGACGCTTATATAACTTAGCAGTTCTGTGATAAAAATGTGATTAGATACTAGACTTATACTCTTACAAATTCTATAGCTTGCGAACACAGCTGAGCATAAACAAATAGCAATTAGAATCCCTTTGAACATCGAATGTGGGAATCATGTTTTAAAAACAAGAACAAGGTATAGTGCTTTGTTGTGATATCACTTTCCGTGAGAATAGAAGTTTGCACCTATCTAGCGTGGCCACGATCAGATATCAATGTTTTGACTTGAATATAATATTTCACACCAAAGGCAACAAAAACTGCTAGAATCTGAATGACTATGGCCTTTATCCTAAAAGGCCGGAAAGTGAAATGGCCAGAGGAACGGCTCAATATATTGATTTATCAGTATAACATATTATCTACTTTCTCACATTTTGTTAATGGTAATTCTAGGGTGGTCATGTCGTATATTGTCAAATCTCGTTGGGAAGATGGTCTAGTCGGTCAAATTGTAAAAGCATAAGTTTTTACGGTCCCAGATTTTAAAAAAAGTTAAAAAAACAAACTATGATTAATCCTTCCGGACACGTGGTCCCAATCCATTTAACAAATTGTAATTGTTTCCCACGTCGAGACCGTTATTATTCATATAATTATGACTAGGAGTTTTTTTAATATCCCTCTGAATATCATTAATTTTAATCTAATGAATTAACATGAGCCGAATGAATAAATTTTAATACCCATTTTGACAATTTTTGTATGTAGAAATAATACTATAGTAAGTACATGTACGGTTTTTTTTAATTTCTCAGCTGAATTCTTTGTCATGTTGTTTATTTATAGCAGTTGGTATAGCCCGTGATATCGTATCAGTTTATCAGTAATTTTAGGGATTTATAGAATGTACTATAACGTTAGAGTTTATTTCCTTTTCCAATTTCCATATGAATGTATCTCAGGTTTTCCAAAAACTATACTGTATTGGTTTTATAATTCTCTGATGATCTACTGTTTATATTATATTGGATCATTTATATATGATCGGTGTATATTTGCTCTGGGGTCGTTACAAACTTAATCTGTATATTTTAACACTGTGAATTACGAAGAAAAATGCAGACTAACTGGATTAAAGCGAAAAAACATAATTTAAAAGATTTGTAATAAGAATGAGATTGAAAATTTCCTTTAAAATAATTTGGGAGAGGCGAATGTTTTTTTCAATTATTTCAGTGGATTCAAAACGATATCAATTACAAATTAATCATGAATCTGAAAAATCTTATTAAAATGGGTTATCACTCTAATTACCATGGAAACAATTACAAAAATATAGTAGTAATAAATGAATAAATAAATAAACAAACAAACAAACAAACAAACAAACAAATAAATAAATACAGACTTATACTGACTGCAGGGATACTGGTAGTTCTGGTTTTTCCCCAAAAAATTTATTGCTTTTGTTTATTTTTTGGTTTTGTTTGATCGTTATAGTTTATGTGACACTACTGGACACAGTTTAACTCTAATTCTATAGCTTTAGTCAAAACATGATTTAGAATTCATCACATATGGTCAATTCATCGTAAAATGTCCAAGATATGACGAATTTAAAAAAATCACTCCTGAATATGGGGATTTTTCTGTTATTTGCGGGGAAATGCCATTAGCAAGACAATTGGGATCTTTAACACGAACTGGTGTTAAATTAGGAAATAATTTACATGTCATATCATGTATACTTCTTATGCAGTGGTGTATGAAAGCTTATTTTAAATGATTTTATACTCTGCATCATTATGAAATGCTAAAAAATACCATACAATGATATCAATTCAAGTAATAAATTATGACTTTTTTCAGTCAAGTTGGAAAAACAAAAGTATTTTGCATTGGGAAAATGGGGCCGAATATTTGGCCCACGGGAACTACATAAAAAAGGCATGGAATACGAGTGATTTTAATCGTAAGATATTTTTGTGAAAAGGGTCCCGAAGTCTTGTTAAAATACTTAGACGCTCCTCAAGTTTCAATGCAGTAAAATTTGATGTCATTAGTTTAGTACCAAGTTACAACAATTGTATTAAATCAAATGACGGATGTATTGCATGGATATTAATATCGAATCTTTTATTGTTTTTAGAGTGAGTATGATAATGTTTAGATATGAACTCAACAGCAGTTCGTTTACCTAACTACAGGGTGGTCTGCCGCAGTTGTTTGCTTGCTGCCATCTGCTTAATCCCCTATTCTCTTAGCTGACATGTGACATTTAGAGTCACCGGGGGCTCTTGAAATATGACTTAAGATAAAAGTAAAGAAAAATAAGAATTAAAGCGGCGAAAGTGGAAAAATGACGGAAAACGGAAATTTTAATCAAATTTCCCATCATCAAAAAGGCGGGTCGAGAAATTTAATCTCATGATAAAAAAAAATGGTTCAAAGTCAAAAGAACAGATCTTGATTCTTTCTGATATCTCAAACTTTTATTTTTACAAATTCGAGTGTAAATCTAGTCCTCGAAGTATTGACATTAAAACATAACAACACAAGACTTCCGCGATCAGTAAACTTTTTGAATTCAGTATGACGGTGAATTCCGGATAGCCAGGAGATGAAAACTGACCAAAATTGAGCTCTGTATGCAAAGTATCTAATTTTGATAGTATTGATAAAAACAAAGTTGATCCACGAACTAAATACATGTACTAGAAATAAAATTACGAGACACAACTGGCTCAAGAAGGAATTATTTTGATGGTTGTATCAGTTCCAACTTGGTGATTTTTAGAATAACGATGAACATGATGGTGTAATAAAATGCTTATGAGTTTAAGCAAAAATGATGCCAGTAGTTTTATTAACCCAGCACAATCAAGTATTTGCAGTTAATTAATAAACGTGTTCCTTTCAAGGGTTCTGGATGCTATTCTTAAGCATGAATATATAAAGTGACTACATTTAGCTAGTTAGATCAAAAGTATGTGACTTTTTCGACCAAAATCAATATTTAAACGAGCTCGTAGGGTTTCCTTGGAACATTTGCGACGGGTGTGGCTTGCCAACAAAGGATGAATGTTCTTTCTGGACACCTGGTCCCACCCCCTTAGAGATTTGCATTTGTTTTCCACGTTGAAACCGTCATTATCCTGACTTGTCATATTTTAGGACTTTGGTTTTTAGCGTCCCTCAAGACTTCTTCAATTTTACTTCGAGTCAATAGATGCTTTCTGTTTCATCTTCTTTTTGGCTACAATAACTTGTTATCATATATTGTAGTGTGCATACATGAAAACAAATACTGAATTTCTTTCCATGGCGTTTATCATTTCGAGAGACTGCTATCGATATTTGAAAACTCATTTTTTGATGTAGTGATATCGTAGAAATAACAATAATACGTTACTACGGGAACAGAAAATAGAAGACAAAACCACAATCGAATCTTGTTATCTATATCAGCTGACAAATCTTATAATAAATGCGTATTCGCGCCAGATAATTATTTTTTCTGCACATGACGCATGTACGAATATTGAAACTTCACAGGAAAACACTTACGGCCATTCCCAGATAACAATTATCGGTATTCTTCCTCTTATCTTAATATAATTGCTCTCTTTTACCTACGTATAATATTTCGATGATAGCTGAAGTCAAGTTTCATGACACGCATTTGGTATAGTATCTGGAGAAAGAGGTGTAACCGCGAAGCGTTCGGATTCGTCATTTGCCACTCGGAGACCGCACGCAATAGTCGCGATAAAATTAGGATCTCGAGCCCGACATTTCGACATTTATACACCAAAATACATGCATCAAAATGTATCCTATCTTGAGAACGAATTTCCCGTGAAATCTAAGCTACAGATTTAGGAAAGGAGATAATTTCTACCTTATCGATATGTTCGTGTCTTGTTGCTTGTCTGTCAGTCTGCTAGGCTGCAAAGCTCACCTGTTATTGCTAAAACTAATTCAAAATTTCTTTTTATATTTTTTATAGTTGAATAAAGAATGGCGGTTATGCTCTGGTTGAACATTTGAAGAGCATTTACAAAAAATTGTTTTGACAAGATGAATAAGAAATTTTAATGACAATAAATATTGAACAATCGAGTTCTAAAATCGAAACCTTTATGCCAAATGACAAACTTATAGTTTTGTAAAGTATCCCATTGGAAGGAGTTGGTCTTGCCATATAATACAATAAAATATGGTTTTCTTTTTCTTTCCCTGGAAGTTACAATAGGCAAAGTGAACAATGAAAGAGAGGTTTTAATAACCGGCTATACCCATGCCTTTAAATCTGTTTTGGGCGGCTTTATTAGGTACAAGCGGAAATAATCAGGAAACATTATCTGCAGTAAGGATAAATAAACATCCTATATTTCAGGACTCTACTTTGTTTGTCCGGTATGGCCATTCAGATATGTACATTGTAGCGTAGTTTATAGAGCTATACAACTTTCGGCTTTTCAATATAATGCCACAAGCAATACACTTTAAATCATGAAATGCATTTATTAGGAAACTGGAATATGTCATTTGAGGTTTAGCAATTATATTGCAACGAATTTTCAAAACTTTTTTTTCTTACAAACTTATGAACAAGCAATTTAAATGTATGTACAATTTTATAGCTGGTCCTAAATTCTATATCTTGACAAAAAAGACGAACATCCCTGTCTTTGATTGATTACCTTTAATCTTGTTTTGGGATATTTAAGAGAAACAGTGGAATCCGGATATACCGAAACCGAAGGGGAATGTTTTTTTTCTTTCAAATAAACAGGGTTTTCAAAGAAACGGGATTGAATTAGTAATAGAAACATTGAATCAGAAATTTGAATTTATTTCAAATTAAACGGGATTTTCATATATCATTGCTCAATGATAAGTGGGCTCCAATGTACTATCCTTTGCTCTCCATCACACAGAAATTCCCCTCAGATTCTACAAACTTATCTAAAAACACATGAAATCGCACATTTTAAGTTGGTGAATTACTCTGGTATGGTAACCATCGACAGAGAAGAAATAATCATTAGCAACACTTTCTCATCGATAAATTGCTCCAGACAAATATTTGGCAACATGATGTCATTTCATTTATTTGTATAACGTCGAACAAAATATAAACATTAGGTAACATTACAGTCAGTATTCATAAGACTAATTTACGCCATATCGCCGCTCATGAGTCCATCGATATGCTCCGACGTAGGCGAATAATGAAATGATAAACGTTTCCAGCCATGGGGAGTAACGTATTGTACAACACATCATAGCTGGAGACAGATTCAGTTAATCAGGAAGCAAAGCTCAATGATGGCAGTTCTCTTCATCGGCATTGTAATCATTACTTTTCTTCTTTCAATTTCTTTTTAGATTGGTGATTTTACTTCCTCAGGATTTCAGGTGTTTTTTTTCAAAGATGACTAAACAAAAATTAGAAACAAAAGACTACAAGGAAAATGTTAAATTCTGTTCATCTGGATAGTGCTTTGTGTTCGCACGATAACCTGGTACATGTAATAAATCACGTATCATATTGACAAAGAAACTTCAGTTCAAGACGATCTACAATGTCCAAGTCATAGACTCTCTGTGTGCAGGTCGTCAGTACCTTCATTTTCCCTGCATCATTACTAGTAACAGAATGCAAAGCCTCAGATTTCCCCAAAGTTTGCATACATCGTAGGTCAAAGTGTTTGACGTTAGTCTGTGTCAACCGAGCGCTTGAAATTAATGTCTTTCTATTGAATATTTTACTAATTTCGCTTGATGTCTACAATACTAGTGCATGATAACGTGTAAAGGATGATCAACGTCTCGCCGACGCCCGATAACCCGATACATTGCTAGACAATAAAAACGAAATAACTTATTTATCACAGGGTAAGTTATGGGTACTTGATTGGCGCTACATTGGAAAAATGACAGCATCCTGATCATCCTTTTGTGATATAAGTAGCGCACCTGCAAAAGCCGAGAACGCGAAAGGGTGTCCAAATGGAGAATGAAAACTCGTTAATATATGAGTAAACGCTTCAGAGATTCGGAATCTAAGATAAATAAACACCGGACAATTTAGTTTTGCCTCGTTTTGATCCTATCTATTATGGAATTACATTAGTCCTCTTCACACGTCACCGCATGATAATTGATTGTGCAGTTTAGATCTATATCCATATTAAAGCACTTGCTGACGCAGAATTAAGGGTTGAGTTCAGGTCTACGGCATTATAAATTACATGTATGTAATTGTAGTAACATGGTCAGATCCATTCAAACCGTGGCTATCGAAATAAAGTAAATGGACTCGTAGAAAGATAAAACAAATTGTAGAGAATAAATCCCCTCCTCATGAGCTACTTCATCCCAAAAGAATAGAATAAATTTCCTTACCTATATATGCTAAGGTGAACTCACCCCTGGTTTTCAGTCGTTCGTGTTACTTGGTTTTTGTTGTTGTCTCTTTCTGTTTTGACTATGAAATAGGCCTATCTGTTTTCTGATTTTTGAATTATGAATGTCCCCTTGGTATTTTTAAACATCCTTTTTTAAATATATATTTTTGTAATAATTCTGATATTCTTATAATCAAACTATCGGTACCGTCAACTGACAAAAACTCCCAAGAATATAGTATCGTTACTGTTGTATTTTTTGGGTGCTACGCGTGGAGCAGGAGTTGCGTACCCTTCCGGAGCACCTGAACTCACCCCCGGATTTGAGTGGGGTTCGTGTTACTCTATTTTAGTTATAAATGTATTTCTGTGTGTAGTTTTGTCCCCTTCTTGTTTTGGCCACGGTTTTGTCTGTCGTTGACTTATTCTATTTGGAATGCCCCTTGACATCTTCTTCACCCCTTTTATTGCTCCGCTATATATTCTACTCATTTGGATAAATGGATACTTGTAAATGGCTGAAAATGCTGGTCTGTGGTCAGAAATATTATCATTAGGATCGTGGAGCTACAGAGACTCTTAAATGTACCCTAGCTTACAGTGACACAGACCTCGTTTTCACTTTCCAATGGTTTGGAAAAGACAGTCGCCAAAAAGAAGGCTCCGACACTCTATCACCAAAGGCATAGTATAGACTATAGTATAGTTTATTCGCCTTTAGCCTTTCGGCCAATCAGCAAAACAAGTATATATAAAACTGAATAAAGTGGAGTGAACATTGGAGGTATGGAAAAATGCAAATTNNTTCACTGAAAACAACTGAACAAGTTTGAACATTGACGGATTCCTGAAATAGTAACTTTTTATAAACCTTCTACGCAGGTCGCTATATTTAGTACAAATCAAAATAAAACGACTATACTATGACGAAGACACACCTGCCCTCAGTACAGAGTATAGAATCAAACAAATAGATCATATCATTTTCATACACATATTTATTTTTCTTGGTAAAAATTAAATTTTTCTTCAATATCGAGGCATGTGGTGCGATGTTAATTTCCATATTTTGAATCGCTGGTTTTTGTCATTTGATTCTTTATTGAACAGTTTTCTTTTAGATATTGCTATTGCATAATAATTTCTACTCTTTTGATATTTCTATTTATACTGTTTATATCAGACATATTTTCGCATCAATATCCAGCAAATAAATGCAATCTGATTCAATAAGTGAATTACGGAATAGATTAGGAGTTCTTGAATCTATATGCTTTTGTAAACACTACGTAGATGTTAAGGAACTGTTAAACTATCACTGAGGCGGCAATGATTATAAAGATATAATCATACTGATATCATGATCGATAATTGTCCTCTACTGACATTATGACAGTATGCATATTTGTAAAATAAATGATCAAAATATTTTTGTTTTGCTTCAGAATGTAGAAATGTAAATATCTTATATCAAAAACTTGGCATTAATTTTTGAAGTAAATATCCAAATCCTTTATGATACAATTGCAAATTCCAAAGTTAATGGGATCAGGTGTCGGTGCCTTCCGCTACTAGCCTAGTATGTAACACCTGTCCCAAAGTTTGATGAAAAAGACATTACTAAGTTCTAGAGGATATTTAAAGAAACCAACTGTTTGTCTTCTTATAACGAAGATGTAATAATAAGGCAAAAAGTATGTTTGAATAACTGAGTGCATTCAACAAGCACATGCTTAATGGTGTATCAATGTACGTAAATACAGTGTATCACGTGTGCATACACGTGATAACTTGTTAAAATGGAGGAGAGATTTTCTTAGAACATCCTCTGTCTCAGGCTGAGCACCATAAAACTTAGAAATTTACTCTTTGAATTTTCTGAACTCTACCTTCTCAAGCAATCCATATTTATTGTTAGCTGGAGTTGAATCAATTCTCAGACTCACTCGAGCCTTTTTTGTATAAGACCCATATCTTACCGTCCCCTCAACAAAATACAGTTCAGATTCATTTTGAGAAGAAATAAGTTTAAAATGGTTGGAATAAGATGACCTCTTTTAGTAATGTTTAATGAACTGGATGTGGTATAATGAAAAAAATTCTGTATAAACGACAATATTTGTTATTTCTAGATAAGGACAAAATATGCAACTAAAACATAAATACTATAGTGGAGTTGGTCCATAACGAAGTCAACAGGGATTGACTTTTGACTTCATTATAGGCATCCTTCGTTTTAAGCATCAGAATTTATTTCATATATAGATGAATAGTAATTCTTTTCAGGTATTTTGTTCCTCTTTGTTATAGCACTAAATTTGCTTTAAGCCAATTCATTATAGACCGACTCTACTGTAGTTGAATATCAGAATTATAACAGCGACTTTTACTACACAATGATTATTAGTAGACGTTCAATATAAGAGGACAATACTGATTTGGTATAACTCTACGTAGGCAGGCCGAGGGTCTGTGTTCATATCATCTGGGAAAAGTCTGAACATTACCCAGAACAGAGGCTCTAAGTGATTAAAGATAAAAGCCTCTTGCAATCTCGCTAATTCACGTGTGTCTGCGTCCGATTTGCCAGGCAAACGCAATATATTATAACATGACTAGAAAACGTATCACTGTCTGAATGTCATGTTACCGAACGATAAAATATTTTCCGGCATTTTATGAACCATTCTATTCTCAGACACATGTAAGGAGACTTTTATAGGCTTGCGATTATTCTAATTACCTTTCATACCTCCTCTAAAGTGGTAAGCAATAACATTGTAGAATTTATGTTAATTGATCTAACAAAAACAAACCAGCTTGACTCCCAATCTGAAATCAGATAAATTTCTAAGATCTTCACAGAAATATGAAAATCTGTGCGTTCAAAGAAGGAATTATGATATAAAAAAGGGTTCCATAATACTTTATCTCGACCAATGAGAACGTCAAGTATTTCTTACGATAGTAAAATTGTTATATTTGTTTTCAGACGTAAAACTCGGTTCGTCGATGAATAACAAAATATATGTAAAAACAATGAAACGATAGTTTCTACCTCAGGCACGTATAATATAATATAATTTAAAGAGATATGATAAAAATTACTTCTGAATATTCACATTTATGTCAATCCACTATGTAGGCTTGGTCAATGTAAACCTTGACCACAAGATTGAAAGTTATTTAATGGGATATTTTTGTATTGCAAATTTAAATAAACGAAGTATGCGAAATACTTTTTAATATCAAACCTTTGATTAATACAGTGATGTTCCATAAAATATTATTGAATATGTAAAACTTCCCATTTACAATTTTCACAAACATTCACTATTTAGTATAGTTTTTTTTAAATATTGTTATCATCATTTTCAATATTATGATAATTATGTGTTAGTGATATTGATATTTTTAGTGTCTGTTTTACTGAAACTGTTACAATGATAAAATGATACGCTTTTTAGTATGACCCATCATTAGATAATGCATAAGTATATCATAACATTATCAGATATGTAAGAGAAAAATCCGAACCAAGTTATCAAATTGATGACATGACATGAACGTTTATGTTGAGTACAGAAACAATAAAATAACTATTATGACAATTTATTGGTAAAACAGTAATAGCAATAAAACAATGTAATAATTATGACAAAAATAAGAAATAAATATTACAACAATTTTTGTAATGTTCACAGTTATGATAATTTTTATCGAAATTGCTTCACTAATGTAAATATTGTAATCACAAAAACAATGAATACAGAAATACTTTTAACTACGATACCAACAACAATAATATAAAAAGAATTATAGTTATAAAAATGATAATAGTAATAAATATAACAATTGTTTTCTTAATAATGATAATTGTTATGAATTAAAATGTTGCAATAATAATAATAACAAGAATAGAATAATTATAATAATAATAATAATAAAAATGATAATAATAGTATAATGATACTTATAATTATAATAATAATCATAACAATAATAATTATAATAATAATAATAATTATAGTAATAATAATAAAAATAATAATGATAACAAAAATAATTATAATGTTAGTAGTAGTAGTATTAGTAGTAGTAGTAGTAGTAGTAAAAGTAGTAGTAGTAGTAGCAGTAGTAGTAGTAGTAGTAGTAAATAATGATCATTGTGTTTCACTTTAAGCAAGCAATGTACCTTTTAAGTATACAAGTTAACGTTGAAATCCTTTTTATTTCCGTTTCTCTTTACAGGTATGCGACTCCAAACACCTGTGTATAATCAAGCATCGGCATGCGAGAGGAAGCCATATTTCACCCATTACGGAGCTAATGGAATGAACGCAGCATTACATCATTCGCCATATTTGGAAAAGTGTGCGATGTGATGCTAAGTACAGTTGTTAACTAAAAGTAAGCGGCTAGCGATATTGTGTTAGTATTTACCATGACGAAGCTACGACACATTGGCGACACAATAAATACTGAAAATCAATGTGTATCAGTAACTTAATCACAGTAAGTACGATGGAATGTGTCGCACAATGATTGCCACTTGAAATGAAGGGGACAAATTTATATGGTAACGTCAAAACAGAAACTACTGTGGTAATAACAATCAGAAAATACAAAAACAACATTCTGTTGAGAAGTCTAGGAATAGAAATACACGTGACACTGATGACAAATCGTTTTCAAAACTGGTCTTCTGACCAACTTCCTGCTCACGGAACTCTTTATCATGATTGATGATTTATTATTCATAATTATGTACACATATAATGATATATTTTTTTCAAGTAAGTTTGTGTTGTTTGTAAAACTATAAGAAATGTTATGTTTTGAATGTGTTCGTTTCAAAATTCACATATGATAAATATTTAAATAATAAAAAGTGCCAAATTTCAACCATAAAACACACATCATGAAATTTACAAGTACTCATATCGACTGGATTTGTCTCCGTTGTAAATATCGTCTTTTAATTTGTTGCTATATTTCTACTACATAAATATATCTTTTTGTGGCAAATTTGTGCATTATTATTTATTATAATTTTTTATTTACACAGATAAACTATAGCACAGTTTTGTAATTTTCCATCTTGTATTTTAAATTCTAATTCTAATTGACGAATTAACAATTTAGTGCTGCTAATAGGGTTTCGAAAATAACATTTCGTTCATGTAGAAATAAGATCTACCTGTTAGTTTTTATAATGTGTATACTTTCGTGGCGCTCATAAGGTTGAATTGATTTAATACAACGTAAAAACACAAATAAAAATTCTGACAATCCAAACTTTGTTGCACTTTTGTTCTAAAATTTGACAGCAACGCTTTAAACACAAGATAACTTATGACAAAACGAAAACTTCAGCAGCATCACTAACTTTATGATATGCTTTTGTTCTTCTGTTGTATTTCCCTCGGGTAAAGTTAATTCAAATGGTCATTTCACTGAATATCAGTGAAAGGATTCAAAGTTTGGCCTTTAATTTACACTGCGGTCCATTGAGTATTAAGGGATTTTTCATGGCCAACATCTGCATGCCATGGGACCTCGGATTTACTCTTTCATTCGGTTGACAGGAACGACCAACCGCCTTCATCATTTTCCAAAGATATAAATACCATACTCTTCATTCGGTGGACAGGAACAACCAACCGCCTTCATCATTTTCCAGAGATATAAATACCATTCCTGTATCTTGTACTAGTAGATCTACTCGGATTTCAGATAACAAGCACACAAATGACGTCGATTCAAGGGAAGTAAGGCGGCATCAGCAGAACAGCGGGATTGTCGACCGGGTATTTAATCTTGTATTTAAGTATCAAGTCGGACGAATGTTCAAAAATTGTTGCATTCATAGTTATTTGTACGTATTTCTTGGTGGATTTTCATAGAAACACCAGCAGCAAAAATTATCCTTCATGTGATCTTTAAATCACAACCCCTCGGTCTGAATACCAGTAGTCTATCCTTACAGCCAACACGGAGCTCTTATCATCTCTACGGGAACTACTAATGGACTTAACAATGGAAATGATCATCATTATGAATACAGCTTACAACATCCCCATGGCATTATATGATCATTATATTTATAACTTGACCAGGGATATGATAAAACCGTACCGGTAAAGAATTAATCTTATTAGATTACGAATGTCAACGGTGGTAAAGGGAATAATAACGACAAATATA
>JACSZP010014498.1:2772-14887 GCA_016161895.1 Pinna nobilis | reverse complement strand
TGTTTTTGCCATAGTTTTGTATATCATTGTACTTGTGTGTATACATGTGCTTTGTTATGTTACAGACAATAGTTTTGAGCCATGTAGGTTACCAGTGCAGTTGTGGTATTATTACAGATACTTATAAAAAGCACGTCTGTGCGCGAATTAATGATTCTCTGTAAGTGAGACGTTCACTGTGTTGTATTTGATGTCTAAGTGTACGACTGCAAATGAAGCACATGGTTGTCTTAACAGTGTAAGGTGCGCGCTAATGTTACTGGGTGTATTTCCAGTATCACTCCAGCATCACTTACCGTTATCTATACAACACCGGAAAGGTCGGGATTTCCTTTTAATTTGAATTGTTCATTACAAGATACGGTAAAGGTCTGGAAACCTACTTTTGAGCCACCTCTAAGAAAAACTGTTGCATCATATTTGCAAAATGAAAGTACACCATGCAAACCCTTTTCTACGCCATCCACGGTTATGGTCACTCAAGAACTGCATTTTTGTAGCCAGAATCATATGATTTGTAAGCCTACTAGACCGGTTTTCTCTGATATAATACTTCAATTACGTTTCATTTCATTTAGAAAAAGAATTTTCTCAAAAGTCTTGTTTAGACATGTCAATGAAAAAATCGGTTTCATCAACTTGCAATTAAATGATGCAATGTATGTGTAACTCGGAATAAGTTAAATTTTAGTCTCATGTCTAATCTTTGGTACCAGCGATGGTTGTTTGTACTATGGGGTTACATAATTTTAACAAAAANNATCAAATTCTCTATCCTTTCTTATATACCTTATTTTATCAAGCACAGTATATGTATTCAACATGAATATTCTATTTGATAAAATACATGCATGGCATATATATCAGAAAGAGCAACTCCAAGAGAGGGTTTTCACCAGTATTGTTATACACAAGATTACAAGAGAGAGAGAGAGAAGATATAGTGTTTTGGACAATTCAGACACATGTGGAATAACTAGTTTGCTAACGTTTTTTTTTTAGCTGTGTAGTAATATTTTGTTCAGGAATTGAGGCAGAAACAATTTAAGAAACAATAATTCGGCCATTCAAACATTTTTTGATGATTTTGTACCTGCTTCACAACAGGGACCCTCAACGCCAAGGCAAAATTCTCCATATTGAAAAGAATCCGCAGAACCATGGCGCAAATTGTGTGTGTATGAAAGAAAAATAAAATGCTTTGCCGGAGATATATTATTATTGACGCCATTCTGCCTTTGCTGGTGTTGAAAATCATAGCTTTAATTTAACACACATCGGTTTTATAATAGAAAGAGGGTCACTTTCAGTTAACCACGGCTGCATTTTACTTATTCAAGCCAATATGCGTTATAAACAGATCTGACATTAAATTAACCTAAACCGAGATAAGGCAATCCTTCAAGTGGCAGCCGGGTCAAACAGGTTTGTTTTATGCATCCGGGTGGGTCTGTCAAAAGCACAGTGAACCGTAAAATCAAATTTGTGTTTTTCAAGCTTAAAGGTTATTGCAGTTACCTTTTCTTTGATTAATCATTGATGTTACAACTTCATCTGTTAAGATGATCTTAATAAGACGGCGGAGGCAATAGACGTCTAATGCAAGGCTAAAGATTAGATACGAATCTACGAGGGCTTCGCTAATGAAAACCCGAGGACGTACACATGTATTTTCAGTTCCGCAGGATACGTGTCGTAATCGTGAATTGACCGCCCAAGTAGAGACGAAAAATAAAGACATCCAATATTGAAGGTGTATAATATGTCAGGTCTCTCACAACATACACAACGACGGGATATTTATAATCAGAGCACAGCACATTTCAATAACACGGCACACACAAAAGCGGTACCTTTGTAAGAAAGTTTAAAATACTGAGAAATATCCTTATCAGTATAAAGAGAAAATTTTCATAAGATCATGTTTTTAAAATAAAGATTAAAGAGATAATAAATTATGTAGTATTTGAGTTCATAAAACGGAAAAGTTTCTCTAGGTGGGACGAACGCATCAACATGTGACATCTGCTATCGGCCTAGTTGAGCAATTAAGTACGAGATTCCTATGAAAGTATGCTGTTTATTTGCGCTGTGGAGGTTCTGTCAGCTTGGGTGGTCTACTCGCTGTGGTGAACGGTTACCTAGCAACTAATGTAAGGCTGCTGTTACTTGAGCAGTCCCATTTAAATTCTTCCAATCAGAGCAAAGCCGTGGGTGATCTTATCATGTCAATCATGACCTGTAGGCGGGGCTATAATGCAAATAGTGAACTGTTACAGCCAGAAGTGAAGAATAGAATGATATCGTATGCATGGTGCCTAAAGAGTTCGGATAAGTTTTTACTTACTTCTATGCGGACAAAACTATGGATAGCTGGATCATTCCAGCCATATTACAACCTGATGTGGAATTTGTGTTTTAATTATTGTTTGAATAAGAATAGTCCGGCATTCCACGTGGGATTGTTAGACCCCATGGCATATTTCTTTGCGTGTTAAGTTTTCCCCATCTTCAAATGGAACAACAATGATAGTACGGAGGAGGAGAACTTACCAAGAGCTGGACACGGAACTGCTGACCAGGACAAGCTGGGTAGACGCCGGGATAGCCTACAAACAAGTGAAAAAGGTAAGTTCACAGCAAGTTTCCAAAAACAAACTATGACCTCATTCTATCGTTCGTTGTGTGTGTGCTCGCGATAGGAATCTTGAGCCTAGCAGCATCTCTGCCGATACACTAAGATTCTGGAATCCAATCTCGATGCCCCCTGTGTCGTTTTCGATCTCTCTAGGCACATTGTTTACATACGAAGCGTAAATCTGTATGTACGAAAAAATGCACCGAAGTGAGAGGTGTCGCGATCGCTCACCCGAAGATAGATGATTGATGAATTTCTGTGCAATTTATTAATAGAGCTATATCAGAAACATCCCATTGATGTTTTCATTGAGGGTATGAAATAAAAAGTCGTACCACCAAGACATTATCAGACACTATAATTCACATACTCGGACCCCTGTTGAGATACACAATTTCATCATATTTGAATATTTTTTGTAAATCCCCATTGTTCAGCTACCGGTACCCTCACGTATCTGTTTTGTAATTTCAGGGCAAAGCCGATGGGAATACATGTGCTCTGTGGTTACGATGGCATTTACAACATTATATGTTTAAAATTGGATGCTTTATTCAATTACATTGCGGGAAAGTTGTATTTCTCGGATTACTATTGTTGTCATTATGTTGTATTGGATTGAAAACAGCAACTATAGAGACAAACGTTGAGGAACTGTGGGTAGAAGGTGAGTACAGACGACCATAACCACGTTTTATTGTGTACATTTAAAGCGTTAAACCGAAACACTGGAGAGTTCTAGTTTTGAAGCGGCGTGTGATTGTTCGAAGGAACGGCTCGTCCGCCATTTTGGATTGTGACCCAGAAACGATCGTTTGCATGTGTGTGGTCCCCGCTTGGTATTTTCGTAACAGAGAACGATGAGTCGTTTGACCAAATATTGCTTTTGTTCTTTGTTTACGACGGTAATATTCAAGCACGTGCGTGCTATCACCTTTGAAAATTCCCCGCCTATTACTGTTTTAGGATTAGTGGATAGTTAAATCGATAATGTTATTTTTCTTTCTTGAAGCAGTAGTTAGTGCGGCCCATAGGTCTTTCTGAATTGTAGAATACCTGTCAAAGCTTTGTGCATTCATTAACTTCTGTGCCCTGTGTGATCGTGTAGTGACATAAGTGTATGACAGCATTCAATTACATACAATCCCGTCATTTGTGCCCTTGGTCGGTTCATTAATAACTACAAGTTGCCTATCTGTATAGGAACATTTAATGCCAGGGCATGATTGTATATCTGTGATAGATCTATTAATATTTACAGTTGTGCTATTCTTTTTTCTTACATATTTAGGTAGCATTCAAAAGTTTTTTTTAAATTTTTACTCTGTGCAATGAAATCATTGCCTTATTTGAAACCCTACAATGAAGATAATTGTGATATAATGGTTCTTACAAGTTTATATAATAAATCTTTGTTCTGCAAACATTTCAGGCCATCTGTCCTTAATAATGATATCTATAAGATATTGCCTGTAGATCTACTTTCTTTAAATAACTTGTTCAGAACAGTCTCCAATTAAATTTACAGAAATAGCTCCTGACTTATCTAATTGAAACTACTCTATGTAAAATTATCAACAATGTCAAAATTTGTAGATAAAATTTATAATTTATACTTGAAGCCTATTACACAAAATACTTTGTTACAAAGTGTAGCAAGATAGATTGTCAATGTTGGTTAATCGTTATCTCCAAATAAAATGTTCTATAGGAATAACTGGTCTACACATATCTTAATACAATGTATATTTCTTGGTTCTATTTGTAACAAAAAGTTCTACTCTGTGATTAGGAAGTGTGCTAATATAGTAGTGGGAATGAGGAAGTACAGTGTTGGGCACTCTTCAAAATCGCTAAAAAATATAAAAAAAAATATATTTTAAAAATTGCATTGATTTGCAAGGAAATCTTTTTTGCATGTAGTTAAAAGAAAAACAGTAGAGAATTCAGCTGGAATCATGAATGTAGATTATACAAATAGAAACCTTTCTTTAAGAGATGTGTGAAGAAAAAGTTAAATGGTATATACTGTATGTATCATGTATGGTTTCTTTTGTGGAATTAAGTTATTAGTCTAAAACATGTTGAAAAAGGAATTCTGTGATTGTGATTTAATATAGTATGCAATTGTACATGTATGGTGCATTTTATTCATTCATAATAAAAAGTAAATTTCTTTTTGTGAGTGGGAAGTTGAAATTTATGTGATCATACAAACTACTTGCACTGAAAATATTTTTCACTTACTCAGAGAATTGCCTACATTACGCAGGTTCTGGCCTACTATTGTACTGTACCATTCTCTCTATCTATCTCTCTCTCTCTCTCTCTCTCTCTCTCTCTCTCTGTGTACTGATTCATCCACATGTTTACAAAAGCTGGAAATAATCAATACATGAAGGATGTGAAAATTAAACAAATTATTTTCTCCCCTTTCATTTGTCAAAGGTAGAAAAACAGCAAACAATAGGTGAGAAGGTGAAGATCAGATGGATATTTCATGGTGACAGTTAAAATACCTCCTTTGTGGCAAGGCCTACTTCATAATTATTGAATGTATTGATGCACTTAATGGCCATAATACTGGAGAGGCTTTGTCAACGTCATTATAATGGACCACCCACAGTTGAATCTTGTGTTGTAACATAACAGTTAACTCTCATAATCATCCACTGTGACTTGATACGCATCAGTGATTAAAAGAAAATCAAGATCTACAGATTTCAATGGGGAATAGATATATTTTTCCTGAAAAAAATAAATAAGGCATGACTTTTGAGGTTTTAATCTAACATCACTGAATTCAGAGATTAGATAAATTATTTCATACCAATTTTTTATATCAATTCACTTATTTCATTTTAGTTATTTATATTTTGCACGTTTTTTTTTTTTTACTATAATGTAAAGGGACACCTAGAATTTCAAAGTGACACAAGAAAAAGATGTTTCCACTTAATATCTCTTGTTATTGGATGTGAATGAAACTGAAATTGATAAATTCTAGATTTTAAATTTTTTCAGCAATTGAAGTATGCATGTTGTAGCTCTGAATGAACAGCAACTCATACTGTTAGTGGTTATGTACACCATTTCACTGTACTGAGCGGGTTATCCTGAATGGTACATTTTCTGTGTGTTTCATTTATACTTGCATCATATTTGACTATTGCCTATAACATAAAAAACAGCCAAGTGTATGTTGTTGATAATTGACATTCAGACATTGTATTATTACTTGAACAACAAAAGTTTGTTAGTGTTTCTTTGTTTCTGATTCATTACCACAAAATTTTCAGCCAACTTTTTGCAAAACAAAAACTAAGTTGATGAAATGCCTTGACCACAAAGGCTAACACATTCCCACATATCTATACATTTACTGTCGTCATACTTCTACATCACCATTTGCCTGACTAAATAGCCTCTGAATGGCTTACCAAGTAAGTGTTGTTACTCTGTTGGTCGATTTTAGCTTGGTATATTAGCCTATAGAAATTTTAAAAGAAATTTGATATCAACCATCTTTGATGGAGGGTGGGTTCCATAGGGAGGTGATTTACAATAGTAACACAACAATACATCTGTGAAGTGTTAGAGTACTTAAAGGCAAACAAACATGTCAGTTTCCAGTTTGGTTGAACCACTGTTCAAATCTGTGGAAAAAATTTCTCTCTCTCTCTCTCTCTCTCTCTCTCTCTCTCTCTCTCTCTCTCTCAAACTGACCAATTGTGTATTGATTAAAAACTAAGAGGCAGTCACGTACCTGTACAGTGACCTATGGTCAGAGCCCATGTTATATGTCGTACAAATCCATCTATGAATCTGTTTAATGAGTTTCCAGTCAGCCCTCAGGGTTACATACACTGTGTGGTAGGTATTAAGTAAGTGTTCTTGTCAAAAATAAAGGCAGTACACATCAGAATGAATGCCTCCAACATGTAAAATGACTTTGTATGTGCACTTGTACAGCTGGCATGACACAAGTTGTAGGACTACATACATTGTACATCGACATGGTCATCACTTGAGTAAACTACAACTTTACACAGTTTTTTACCATAAGATTTTATTTTATAGTAGAACCTGTGTAGATAGACCATCCCAACTAGTATAGTAATCTATTCTATCAAGACAGGTGGTCTCTCAAAAAATTCTTTAAATTCTTCTTTGGCAGGTTTTAAGTGGCCTCTCAAAATGCATGCACATTGTTACTAATAACATTGCTCTTTTAAGACAAGTTTCACTGTACCTCGTAGTTCCAGGGATTTTTAGTGAACACGTTTCTGTCATATGTAATTTCTTACACTGCACTGTTAGATTTAAAACAAGTACCGTAGGGCTTGGGATTAGTGTCAGTTCTGCTGTCATTGTTAAACATCATATCTAACAAATACAGTGAAGATGAGAGACTGGTCGGGTTAGTGAGATGGTCTCTTTATGAGGTTTGCAAAGTTTTCTATAGATCAGTAGGCCTATTAAAGCATTGGAGAGACCATCTTGCAAATGAGAAGAATTTTAGCCAGTCGTATAGGAGGTCTCAGGTTTCCTCTGTATGTATGGTACCGTACTCTAGGTTTTATGTCCGAATCATCAGATATTTAGGCAAATCCAAATGCGTCTTTAGGGGTGAATAGGTTAAAATGGAAATGTGGTTCTTGGTTTACCATTTTTTTGTACACATAAAATTTACATAAAATGTAAGAATGGAGGGTTTTGCTGAAAAGATTTTTTTTTATCGCAGGACTCTAGTGAATTTATGAAATCAGTTGAGAAGGCAGGGAAACTACATGTATAATACCTTTATTTATCTTAGATTCAGAGGTTTTATGGCCGATTCAGTGTACATTTTTCCATCCAACTGATAGAAATCTTTGACATTCATTCGTAGTATAAATTAAACAAATTAAATATCGCCACCAGTCTCCCCGAAGCAAGACACACTTAGTGAGATACACCAAGTATCTGAGTTTTTATGCTAATACTCCCCAATCTTTGTCTGGATTTTCTTCAAAACCTAATATTTGTCACATGTCAACCCTTTCTATCTGTATCTGAGGTCTAAATCTAGTTATAAAGTAAATATTCATTAAATACTTGTGTGGTACAATGTGTGACACACAAATAGCAAACCTTCATCTTGGCTTCCGTGGCCGAGTGGTTAGCGTGTTTGACTGCGAATCGGAAGATCCAGGTTCGAGCAGCATTAGCGCCACTCCGAGGTTGCCCGTCCCTGTCCTTCAGGTGAGACAGTAAAAACTGAGGTCCCGTGTCACAGTAGGTGTTGACATGTTAAAGAACCCTCCCTGCTCTACGGCCAGCAGTGCGGAGCATATAGACAAAATTTGTAGCCCTTCACCGGCACACGGTGACGTCTCCATATGAGTGAAATATTCTTGAGTGGGACTTTAAAAAACAATACCATACACAAATAGCAAACCTTCATCTTGGCTTCCCCTTATCCATTTCATACATTTTAAATGCAAGTTTTCATGAATGTACAAATCCACAATGAAGATTCACGTTTAGTACAGTTTACTAGCGAAAGGCTGCATGGTGGTCTCTTCCTGGTTACATTTTGTAAATAGGTTCTTTCCTCCCACAGTAAAAAAATTAGCCACCACCAAATGACTGAAAAACAGCTTTGCTTGTATACTGCAAATCTAACAGAGATTTACTGGTATGTACCAAGATATTGTTTATGGAGAATGCATTCATATACACAAGAATTGTTTTCACAATTTGTTTCCTACAATGTTGATTTCTTGCAACTAAAATCCAAAGAAAAGTAAGTAAGTAAACAGAGTGTCCTTGACCTTCTACCGTTAGCAGTGGTAATAATTTCTATAGTGGCACTTCGCATTTGATAAAAATGTTGAAATACTACCAATATGACCTCCGTTATTAGGAAACTAATTTTATTACCTATTGCTATGGTGTGGAATGCTCGTTTGGAGCCAAACTTTTGAAATACTGTAGTTGATTCATGTTGAAGTCTCATGTAAATGAGGGAACTTCTCTGAAATGCACATGGGGTACAAAAATGGTTAAAAATAGTGTTAACATGTACATAATGTGTTTCATAATCAAAATCTAAAACATGCTTACCCATTCTGTCATAGCTAGCTTTGCAGTATAAATTGATTTATAGTTTTATTATATATAGTGATGCCTGCCCTAGAAATGCACATTAAATTTTGATTTGTAGGTTATGTTCGTCTGTGGAATTATAATTTCATTCATGTTTTCTTTAGCTTTCAGTATGTTTTGTAATCTATAAATGTGCTGTCTTGAGAGGCACTTGTAGAGGAAATTCCTTTTGTCCTTAGATTTCTCAAACTCTATGTTTACTGATTTGGAGATGTCTCGGGTGTTGTTGTATTGTTATTTAACGTCCCACTCAAGAATATTTCACTCATATGGAGACGTCACCATATGCCGATGAAGGGCGACAAATTTTGCCTGTGCTCATCACTGCTGGCCATAGAGCAGGGAGAGTTCTTTAATGTGCCAACACCTATTGTGACACGGGACCTCAGTTTTTACTGTAGGCCTACGCCTCATCCAAAAGACAGGGATGGCCAACCGCAGAGTGGTCTTTACCATTTGAAGAATAAAGAAACATCTGAGTTAATGTGTACTTGATTTAAAAGGCTTCCTGTAGGAAGAATTTGTAGGTAATATTAGATGCAGATCCAAATAGGTTGTGGCCAGGAATTTACCATTTTTCCTTAGAGGAAGCTTGAAGATTTTCAAATTCTGAAAAATTACTACATCATATGGGTGTACCAAATATGATTACTGACCTCAATACATACACAGATACAATATTCTGTAATTACATGTTGTCACCAACATATTTAGACCGTTCTTGTAATTCAAGTACATTGCTTGTTGTAAATAATCCACATAAATAAAAAAGAAATGATAGTAGATTTTCATTGAGACATCGCCATCTTACACAAGTAATCTGTTTCTCTCGTTTCAACTTGGCCATCCAATTGCTGACAATGCCTAAGTACACACATATGCGTACACCTCAAATTAGACCTAAAGTCAATAGTTCAGCACCTTGAGGAAATAAATACATTACAAGTAAAAAGGTTTGTTTGACGTTTACCCATTTCTTTGTGGCATAATGTACCAATGCATACAGAGCCACTTCTGTTTGCATGTGTTCATACGATACATAGAAATATACCCTTCTTACTCCGATATCGTTCCATGCCTCAGAGCACGGATTGTGTATCGTATGACCCCGTTGAAAATATTTCCTCAGTTTTAACAGGTACACTTTTAAAAGGAAATGTACAAAATATCAAAAGTGTAAAACAAATCACTGTTCAACCGACTCCCCAACGATATTTCATCCTTATGCGGCCCTGGTGCGTGGTTGATAACACACATAAACATTTCATTCATGTAATTCTGTCCGTCAGTTATATTCATTGCTCTCCCTCTCTCTGAATGTGACTTACTTACTTACACACACAGATATATATGACCTTTCTGTGTTCAGCTAGCTATTTCTTTTTCTTGTTGATCTGTATGTGCCTTCTTACACATGTACATTGTAACAAGCATGGTACCGTAGTACTGTAAGCCATATGGATACTGTATCCTGGCAGGCTCTGCTGTGTAGAACATGTTAAGAGAAGCATGGGTCACAAGACCCCTGGCATGTATTTTCCATAAGCCATCATACACGTACATTATACATGCTATTCTGTATCTGTGTCTTTCATTTTGCTGATGTGCTGTGTCAAAGGTGTTTTCAGAAAAAAAAATCACCTTTGTGCACTAAAGCATGGCTTGTTACAGAATTTTCCAGTTTTATCTACATGTACAATTGAATAAAGCTAGTCACCCACAAACAATTGTTCTATTTGATATGACCCAGTACAGAAGAAAATCTCCTCTTTTGGACAATGGTTCTTAGGACTACAAGGACCTGATGCTGTGTTGCGCTCCAGAATCCATCTCGACTTCTCTGTCCACTCAAAGTCAGTTGTAAATTCCGATTTGTAGATCTTTATCTTCATGGGATGATTACGATGTACATGTACATGTATTTGCAAAATATGTTTTCTGGACTATGCATGTTTATATGCAAGTGACTTAAACATTGCATAATTCATGTTAGATAGTGCAAGGAAATTTGAAATTTCTTTTCAATAAGGGGGGGGGGGGTGTAATCTTGCATAATTACACAAAAATAAAACTCTCATGAATTATACCAGATTTACTGTACTCATTAGGATGACAATTGCTTCCATTTTCCCACTCTGAACTACTGACCACGAGCTTTAAACAGAAATATCATCTTTCAGTTATGGAAAACATTCAGAGAATTCTCATTTGTTTTGGTTAAGAGGGTGTATTTCCATCTTGATGTACATACTTGAGAAAGTACAGAGATTGTGGTGACCCTCCACTCTGACTGTCTGAGGTACTATGATGCCCATTACATTTATCTAAATCATCAGCATCTATTTGAAAAATGTGACATAAGTGCTCAGTTTCTGAAATTTGTAAGTGGAAAATTCTAGGACAGTTGGGGAGCCATATTTTTTTTCTTCTTCAATGATAGTAAATAAAGGTGTACATTATATACATACTTTATTTATATCTTGTGGGTATCATAAGTTAAACATTTTAATTTTGGCACTGTATAGCTTTCCTTTATGATACATATACAGAAAGTGTTATTTTTCTCTGCTTATGTTGGTAGCACTGGGATTACTGTTATCATCGATTTCTGTAATGGGTAGTTGCTGTAAGTTGTATGTTGTTTAATGTCCCACTCAAGAAACTTTCACTTATATTGAGATATCAACGTGTGCCAGTGAAGGGCAAATTTTGCCTATGCTCAGCACTTATGGTGGTAGAGAAGAGAGGGTTCTCTGCCAACACCTACTTTGACGTGGGAACTTGGTTTTTACTGTCTCATTTGAAAGACAGGGACGGCCAACCGCATTGTGGCTTGGGCTGGAACCTCTCAATAAGAAGTTGTACACAGTAACGACTATGCCACTGCTGGAATATTTGCTGTACCCTGCCAGTACATTGTGTTTGTCTCATACTAAGAGAGCCTATACACATTCACCTAAGTTTGTGACCATATATAACATACCACCTAAACAGCACACCTTTCCTCTCTCTTCCCAGTACATTTGTAGTTCACATAAACCCAGAATCATTTAGTCTGCAGTGGATCAGATTATACGCACTATCTGTATCTATAAAATGTACAAATATATCAATGCATGAAAAAGAGTTCTTTTATCGAACTCAGATGTTTATGTAAATAAAAGCATGTCTGCATCTAAGACTTACTACTTATACAGTAAACAAGTAGATAGCCAAATTAGCATTCATCTCATCTAGGTCATTCTGTAAACATCCCTGTCCATATGTCCTAGTATGAAATGAACAGAAAATGATAGATGCTCAGTACATGTACACCAAGCTGAATCT